>JASSKH010000016.1:3366800-3392527 GCA_031763025.1 Macrocystis pyrifera
AGAACTGGATCCATGCTTCTGGAGGGCAAACTACCTGGAATTACCCACAGAATGGCCGGCATTTTTCGTAGCAGTGAAAAGAGCTAACGAATTATCCATGGTCACGGCGAGCAGTGGAAATGCTGAACCCGATAGATGCGCGATACCAATGAAGGCATGTACGTACCGGGGGGAGGGGGCGGAAAGATAAATACTGCTTATATGTCCAGACGGTCGTCGAGTGCGAAAAAAAAAAAAAAGTTCTTGCGAGTTGATCGGGACTCTAAAAGGTGACGACAAAGAAACAAAACGAAACAAAAACATGACGGTGTATATACAGTCCAAGGATGATCGAAAAAAAAAAAAAAGAGAATGCGGAGCCACACTAAGGGTTGCTTACCACATATTCGAGAAAATGGTTGATAGACAATGTGCAAGTCTTGAGACGAACAGAACTAACCCTAACCCCAACCCAATCAGCCAATCAGAGCAAGCCTAGTCCTGACCCTAAGCCAATCAGACCATCTCTCGAAAAAAGCGGTACCCGGTAAGCTCTACTGGCCACACTCGCCACCATGTCGGAATTGAAAACAAACTACGTAGCGGGTTGGAATTTTCTTTCTTCTTTTTCCTTCAGTTTTGCTTCGACTTGACTTTAGTAACTCCCCCCCCCCCTCACCTGTCTGGGACTCGAAAAAAAAAAATGGGGTGTCGATTTTTTTGTTCGTCGTCTACCCTTTTTGGCATATCGGTCGCACTCTGGACAGAAAAATAATCACTGTTTTATACTGACATTATGGCACAAACAGTTACTATATTTCCAGCCAAAGTGGGGTGTACTTCAGCATATCGGTTGCACTCTGGACAAAAAAGTAATCACTGTTTTATACTGACATTATGACACAAACAGTGCTTATACTTCCAGTCAAATTGGTATCGGTGTACTTCAGCATATCGGTTGCACTCTGGACAGAAAAATAATCACTGTTTTATACTGACATTATCACACAAACAGTTCTTATACTTCCAGCCAAAGTGGTACTGGTGAATGTACCGATCTGGTCGTCAACGTAAGGGGCGTTTATAGGCCGCAAAACTATGAAAGGAATGCCTCAACTCTTTTAGAGCTGTAGCCCCGTTTTCGGGGAAAAAACTGCTTGGAACATGAGTGATTCGTCCCGAAAACAGGACCGCTGTGTGCCCTAAAAGGGTTGACGGTTACAGATACAGCAGAGTAGCATAGGTACAACAACAGTATTAATACTGCCGGGGGACTATAGTAAATAGGCCCAAATTTTGTTAATAAAAATGGTAAACATATAGTTTTTTTGTGTGTACTGTAGGTCCCATTTACTATGGTCCTCCGTGATAGGAGTACCCCGGTAATACGACCAGAGTGGGAATGCTACCGTCTACATACCTGGCACCCGGTTCGTAAAGACGGATCATACTTAAAAGGCCGTCCGTCCTATCTGACGCGCACGGGAAAACCTGATGCCCCGTCCCGACTCCGCGGACTGATTAATTTGAGCCAGAAAAAAATCGTCATGGACAGAAGGGAAAAATCCAGTCGGTGCGATACCGATTATCGAAAATGAAAGTCAAGACCCGATTCCGTTGGTCGAGAGGTCGAAATTTTGCGTTCAGCATCATCATCGGAAAAACCACGGAAACGCCAGCAGGGGATGGGGGTCTAGAGCCAAAAAAAAAAAAAAACGAACTTGAACCTACACTGACAGCAGTAGAGGTGTACGGACTGCTGTGACGTGCAATCCTGTTTAGCCAAAAACCCGGGGTACTCGAGATTTTTAGCGGGTATGACAACATCCGTCACAAGTATATACGAGTAACACTCTGTACCCGATGGGTATCGGGCCCGGGGTACTCGGTACCAATGTTTTACTACAACCAGGTGTACAACGTGGAACTCTCTATATCTATATAGCCAAAAACCCGGGGCACTCGCAAGTATTGCCCGGTAGACAGCACTCGTCACAAGTACCGCAGCACTCAATACTCGCCGGGTATTCGGGCCCGGAGTACCGGGTGCCGATGTTTCAACCCGGGAAACCCAGGGATTGCAACACTTATTATCCACTAAATCACGTCCCCTGGGCAGTACTTCGCACTAAATCTCCAGGAAACCCTTTCAAAATATTAACCTCCCTCTCACACACACAAAACATCACAAGATTCAGAACAGCAGTACTCCCCGCTATTAAATAGTAATAGGTAACTTGGAGGTATGCAGCAGTAAGTGCGCGGGAGACCGGTCCTCGGATCGGATCTTAATACGCACTATTACCAATATTAATACTCGTACTTGCGTGCGTATCATCATGATAAATACCAGGTACACGGAGTCTGGAAATCATCGTGGCAACTATCCTGTACAACTATTGTATTAATACAACACATATTGCTGTTACATGTACATCTATATATATACTGGTATAAGTTCTAGCGTTCGAGGCCATCGTTCTACCGGCCCGACTAAATTTGGGGCCCGCGGGTACCTTGGCACCGGGGGGGGTGCCAGGAAATTACGCTGGAAACCCCGGGGATAGCAACTCATCACCCTCAAAACCAACCCCTCTCGGTAGTGCGTTGTATCCGTCCCGGCATTGTAGGGATGCGAGGGTCCATTGTCAAAGGACTACTGTCATGCATGACAGATGATAGTGAGTACTGCCCGCCCCCTCGGTAGTAAAACGGGTACCTGGTACGCAGTAACGATGGGGTTCCAACCTTCAGTTCGTTTCAACCTTATGGGGACCAAACGAGGTCGAACATAGTCCTGTCGCATTCGTAAGGTTCCGCAGAGAGGCCCCGAGAACACGGGTACCCGGCTGTTGGACGGCGCGCCCGGCGGGGAGTTTAACGGGTACCCAGGCAGTTTGACGAGCACCCGGGTAACCGCCTAAAATACCAGAAAAACCCGCGAGTACCCACCGGGTTTTTTGTATTTCCCCCCAAAACTTCGTAGCGGATACCCGGGTACCTGCCGAAAGAAGCCGAAAATACCCGGAATCACCTGCTGTGTTACAGGTGGGATTTTTCCCAAAAAAATCGTAGCGGGGTTTTACTTTTACGGGGGACCATAGTAAATAGGACCTACGATACACACCAAAACCTATATATTTCCCATTTTTACTAACAACATTTGGTTCTATTTACTATTACTATGGTCCCCCGTAATATGAATACTGGCTGTACGTACTGAAGCTTATTACACCTGAACCGCAACTACGAAACAAATACGTAAATGTCAAAGGAGTCCTCTATTTAGAACGTGGGCGAAATTGGGTAATGCGAGTAGTACGCCCAAGCCCACCATACACGAAGCACAGGCACTGGCGGGGTTGCTTTGTCGACGAACGCCAGCATACTCGCACGTAGAGCAAGCAGTATGTGCTGCGTGTTATACTTCTGAAGCTGGTGGTGTGCTGGGTTTCGCATGTACCCGGTATCGGTTTATCGGTTTACCCTGTCAGCATTTCGTACGTACTGCTGTCTGTTTTCTCGAGTATTTTTTGTTTTGTTTTGGTCGCGTTGCAACTCACAGCTGACGTATATTTTTTTTATAAGAAACTAAGCTGACGTATTTCAAAATTTATAAAAAAAAAAGTAGTGTATATAATTACATGGCGTCACGTATGCGTATGCGCGTACTACTCTCGCTCTATTCTGTAGTACACAACGCCTACTTTAATATTAATATAACTTGTGATACGTAAGAAACTGCAGTACACAACACCTACGACCAGGTATAACTTGTGATACGTAAGAAACAGGAAAGCCTTGTCCAGGGAGAAACGGGAAAGCTGGTCCAGGCGGGGTTTCTCATCTGAGAATGAGCAGATTCTGCACTACTTAGCTTCTAAGTTGTAAGCAGTACAGCAGTACAAGGAACCCTGAATTTCTTATTTTTTTCCTGAAATAAACCCGTCTTTCTCACTACTGCTCATTTTCTTATTAATACGTGTAGTAGGCGTCCTGTAAACTGCTGTACTAACAGCTTCACTTCTCTGAATCTCGGACACCCCGAAGCAGCGTACCCTGGCACAACTATCGGTAATAACGAATAAAAAGCAGGAACAGAGAAAGCTGGTCCATGGTGGATTTCTTATTTGAGGATGGGTGCGTTTTGTACGTAACTTTTGGGGTAATTTTATTGGTACCTGGTAGTCTTTATAGCATCAGATTCAGCAGTTTGCAATGAACACCGGGAGAAAGACGAGCATCTCAACGTTTGCAACCCAAATTGCCCTAAAAAAGGGTACATTCAGAAGTACTGCTGCACCTACCAAACGAACGTACAGCACCAAAGCCACGACAGCAGTACCCTGATGATACAGCATAGGATTAGGATGTACGAGACGGTGAACAATCAACGTACGATTATATACTACTCCTGACGACGACTAATAATACTACTGCTGCTGTGTGTAGTACGCACGCGCACTCTGCCTGCTGGGAGTGCTTCCCTGCCATCTGTGAGCTGCGCTGGAACCTGTAGCGCCCCAGGGAGCATGCTATATGTACCGGTAGAGAGGGCCTCAGAAACTTTAATAGGTGACCACTGCTACTGCTTTATACGAATCGCTATGATAGAGATATACAGGTGGACTACAAAGACTCTCCCGAAGCAGCAGCTACAGGTGCCTCAATCCTCCTGCGTCGTGTAATGTCTTATCCATCCAGCCCTGTTGAGCACAAACTAGGAGAGCAAGGTAAAAAATACCTTGTACTTTTTGGGTACCGTACTTGAAAACAAAAAGAGGTGCCCTTTGCTTGTGTCTGTGTCTGCCGAGGCAAGTTCAATCAGAATAACCGCACTCACCACATCTGGTGCGACCGGGGTCGTCCAAGGGTGGAGGAATGCGGAACAACGACGACATGCTGTAAGGTCGAGGTTGGCGCTCTTGTTGTCCTGTTGTCCGAGTCGCAAGGGCCCTGCAGTGCTGCTGTGTTCCGTACGCCTACAGATAGTTGCTGCTGCTGTTGCTGTTGCTGCTGCTGCTGCTGTTGCTGCTGCTGTGTAGAACAATCTCACGATCCGACGATCGGTCTTAATCGGATAATAGAACGGAAAATCGGTTCGTCTATCCACCACAAGCTTCCTTGGCGAGATTATTCCACTACACACAAGAAATGCGATTGGTTGATCTCCATACCAGGAGACCAGGAGCGGCTGGCCTATATCTTTGACAAGGGATCACATATAGAATACGCGCGCTCGGTTTATCACAATACTTGTAAAATTCGGTAAAAATGGAATATAGACGAGGCGTATTACGCAGCTTGCAAAGTCGAGTATCAGTCGAACTCACAGCTCACTGCGACGTATTTCAAAATTTATAAAAAATACAGGAACAGCAAGCAAGATATCTTCTAAACAATATTTATGTTCCGCACTCCGCACTCCGCTGTCCGAAGCAGGGAAGTCATCTGTATAATAAGTCACCCGTAGGCGTTGGCCGGCGGCTGCTCAGCTTGTTTTGCACATCTCTGCTGCTGTCCAAAAACATGTGGTGTAGCACATAGCACTGCTCCACACACACAGCAAAGCAGCTGGAGACATTTTGTGACCTACAGCCTATGGATCATCATGTCGTAATTGGTCAAAAAAAGGTCGGAATAATATACGAATATGCATGATGATTTTGAGCAAGTTGGTGAGCTGACATTGGAAATTCGTGCCAGGTATTTATCATATTTATTTATCGATACAAACCAGGTACAGTACTCGATTTCAAAGTCAAGGGCGTGTCCAAATAGAATCGAAGGCCGTCAACTTTTACTTTTTTTTTTTATTTTTCGTTTTAAATAAAAGCCCGAGGTTGTTTATCATAGTATTTTATTATTTTGTTCGTTTATTCCTTCGGATCCTCCAAAACAAAGGGGAACAAATGTTCGGGCCTGGAACCAATCAGCGCCTTGTTCATTTTCGTTTCGCTTTTCGACTTTGATTTCGATTTTCGATTATGTTTGGACACGGTCAAAAAAGACCATTTATTAATGATGTTATTAATAGTATTTAATAGATACGTTTCAAAAACGAGAAAAAAATGAAATTTAGAAGTTCGGACGAAAAGAATGGTGGTCTTTTTCCTCACTAATAATAACTGCTGCTGCTGTCGTTTCAACCTTTCCCAACCTCATCTCTGCCACTGCTGTCTTCCACAGCAGGAGGGGTAGAGGGAACACCGTACAAGTGTATGGGGGCAGGGGGGGGAACAGGAGGAGTAGAAGGGAAACCGCGGTAGAAGAGAGTAGCAGAGAGAGACCGCAGATAGGGTAGCAAGGTACCAGGCCGACTAATAGGTTGGACTTTTCTTTGCTACTCGTACCGCCAACTGCTGCGGCCGTTCGGTATGCATTTTGATTTTTTTCCCTTCTTATCCTTATGAAAGAAGTACTACATAGTGGGTGGGTGACGAGCGTATTTTGGCCCACTCACTATTGCTCTTTTTACTTAGTTAAGTGTTCACCGGGATGCATAGTCCTCTTTTTCCTTCTCGTATCTTTCCCCTTGCACGTCCCTTTTGGCTCATGCTCGGGGTAAGTATGTATGTGTTTGGCTTCCCATTTTATTTATTTATTTGGGATTCTTCCCCTTTTTTTTTTCTTTTTCTTGTTCTTTTTCGGTTTGGTTTTTTCGTTGCTTCTCTTTCTTTATGGTGTATTTTGGTTGCTGGCGTATGTATGTACGTTGTGTCGGCCGCACCTAGTGCGAAGGCATGGTATTACGTAGGCTATTAATGCATTACGGTGTGTTATCTCTGTGTCGTAGTCTGTGACCACAGAGCTCGTATCTTTCTAGGGTGAAGAATCAGCGCGGACACTGGGCTTGCTGGATGTCGACGAGTAGAAGAACGGTTTAATGTGAAGAACACACACACACACACACCCCATGCATGACCCCATCAACTCTGACTCTATGAAGCTCTTTCTCATCCCCTATGTTCAAGCATGCCAACGATTCAATACGCGTACCTCTCCACAAACCGCAGATTATGAGATGAATCCTATTCGTTCGAATTTTGAAATGTTCGTATTCATAATTTTGAAATGGTACAAAACAAAAGTAAGAGAAGTCTCATCTATTGTACACTCCGAGGTGGGACTGGACAATCAACCAAAGTCAAAATCAATCCATCGATCTCAGATTGCTTGCTTGCAGCGTGCCAGGTGCGTTGGGTCGCCATCGCCACTGAACATCGCCTCACATCACCAGAGGCAGCACCGCACCATTCAGCATCTCAAATAACGCTCCTTCGCCTCCTATTCCCTACCGCTGTCCTGCCTCGCGCAGTCGGTGAGGAGGGAGGCTCAAATCGTTCAATCAACGAGTCGCTTTTCCGTTCACTACGTACGTGTGTGCGGCTTTCGGACACCCCCATTTTGGACAAACGAAACAACGAGCGACTGAAATATAATAATTGTTGCACCGCGCTCTCTCTCAGCTCTCGCCACGACTGCATAGCCGCGGCAGCAGCGCCGAAACCAACAACAGCATCAACAGCATAAGCGGCACCAGCAGCACCAGCACCGGCAGTAGGCGTATCGACTCTGGGAAGTGCATAGACCAAGCTCTATTCTGCTGAGGGATACTCGTTGAACAAGAAAAATAAAAACGGAGTGCGAGTGGGAGGCCGGAAAATCTGGACACAAAGCAAAAGCGCGATCGGCCATGGCTGGGCAGGGGCGAGCCGGGGGGAGGCATCATCTCCTGCGGACGCACCGTCGCGCGCCATCTATCGACGGGACTGGAGGGGATTCAGGAGGTGCGTTTCTCGGTTTGCACAGCAGTCGATTGGGGTGGTATTGATACTATACAACAGCAATGCTACAGGAGCAGCATGGGCGACGTAAATATGAACTGCGGCTTTTGATCTCGGCCCCCGTTGTGTAATGAAATATGAAAAGTACCGGAGCTTATCATCTCTGTCCGAAAATGTAAGAAAGGTTTGTTCATTAATAGTAATATACAAAAGGTTCTTACATTTGAAGACAAATATGGTGTTCCGCTGTTAAAAACAATGCTTGGTTGCAGAGCATGGACGTTGCTTTTATTGCTTGCCTCGCTCGCTTGCTTCTATAATTGTCTCTGATCTCTCTGGATATACCAGCGAACAGGGCTTATTTGTCCGGAAATGTAAGCGCTTTTTGTATGTGAATATGAGTACTCACGAAACTGCTGTATTTTACATTTGCAGGACAACAGCAGTGGTCCATCCATGCCGAAGACCTGGCGAACCCGGTCTCAAAAAGATCTCCGCTTGATCACAAACGAGTCCAGGCAACGGCAATAATACTCGTTTCTACTGCTGCTGGCTGTCAGATGCAACAAGCAACACCGAACGTACCGACTGACTCGCGACAGCACGACTGCGACTGACCCACTACTACTGTCATTCTCTTTTTACTTGGTTACGTGTTCCTGGGATGCATATTTCCCTTTTTCCTTTTTCCTTCCCGTTTCTTCCCCCTTGCACATCCATTTTGGCTCATGCTCGGGGTCGTATGTGTCTGAGCTTTGGCTTCCCATTTTATTTATTTATTCGGGATTCTTCTCTTTTTCTTTTCCTTTTTCGGTTTGGTTTCTTCGTTGCTTCTCTTTCTTTATGGTGTATTTTGGTTGCTGGCGTATGTATGTATGTTGTGTCGGCCGCACCCATTAATAGTGCGAAGGCATGGTATTGCGTAGGCTATTAATGCATTACGGTGTGTTATCTCTGTGTCGTAGTCTGTGACCACAGAGCTCGTATCTTTCTAGGGTGAAGAATCAGCACGGACACTGGGCTTGCTGGATGTCGACGAGTAGAAGAGCGGTTTAATGTGGAGAACGCACACACTACTCCTGGTGTATGTGAGCCTGGTCAACGAGCAACTACATTGTATTACAGTAAATAAAAGAGTATACTAGTTGCAGACATTACCCATTACCACCACAACCAAACAGCAAACCAGTATCCATAAAGTACGTAGGACCCAGAGAACATCCATTAATATTAATACTGGCTGTATCAACAGCATCCAAGCACGGCAACCCCCCCCCCGCGCGCCGAGGGTCCCTTTTCGTGTTCGTACCCTTACTTGTTCCTGTTTTTTGTTTCATTTATAATTGCAGTCACGAAGTTGTATTCTTCACATTCTTCACTAATGTCGTAGACTTGCCTACTTTCATCCTTGTTTTCTTCGTCCTAATTATTGATTAATAGAGGTCACGAAACTACTGCTGCAGCAGCACGGAGATATTATGTACCTTGTACCACGTTTATTGTATCCAGGAATAAATTAGGCACAACAATAACAATACATACACACCGCAGGCCACAGCAGCAGCAATCCAGATACTAATACCTGGTAGTTTGGAAAGAAAAAAAAAAAACGAAACACAGAGAATGAACGAAAAAGAAAGAAAATAGATGAACGAAAA
This sequence comes from Macrocystis pyrifera, assembly GCA_031763025.1. Lineage (NCBI taxonomy): Eukaryota > Phaeophyceae > Laminariales > Laminariaceae > Macrocystis > Macrocystis pyrifera. The sequence goes on from JASSKH010000016.1 coordinate 3,376,225, forward strand.
GAACGACACCCACCGGGACAAAACTAAGACCTGGTAGTTTAGAAAGAAAAAAAACGAAACACAGAGAATGAACGAAAAAGAAAGAAAATAAATGAACGAGAAGAAAGACACCCACGAGGAAAATCAGCGATCACACCGTTGAATAGCAAATACACCGAAAAAATAAGAAGAAGAATAAGTAACTTGCGAGAGAAACCCAATACCTGGTACGAAATTTGGCGGAATAAAAATGCCCCGAGGAGCCAAGATGTCAGGAGACATGTCAAGCAACGCAAAACGTGCGATGTCAAGGGTGTAAGGCCGAGTGGTCCAGACTAAAACCTAGTTCGTAGTTTGGTGTCAGTCAAGGCATGTCAAGGCGAAGTTGCTGTCTGTCAAGGGGAGGGTGAAAGTGCTGTCTCCTGACATCTTTGACGAGTAGAAGAGGTATACCCCAAGAAAACAAAAAATATATATATCAAGCAAAGTCCTTCACGTACGTACCTGACAGCAGACACAGAGTATGCAAAGCAGAGAGATGCCTCCCTCTGATCCATGTGTGCGGGATGACTGATGAAAATGAGGCTTTTTTTATAGGGGTCATCCCCCATTGGTACCCCCCGCCCCAAAAAATTACACCTATACGATGACGTAGGACAACAGAGCGCCGTCTTGCGGACAAATCACTCGAAATCTACCAGGTATTAATACGTAAATAGTATTAATTACAAGTTTGTCCCGAAACGGGACTAAAAGGGTACTGCTTTTCAGTACCAGGGAGGTATAAACATATGAACCACTTGTACAGAGGAGAAAAAATGAGGAAATCCCTATTATCATTCATGAATAAATAATAGGTGGTGCGGACTTTTGGGCCTTTCCATTCTGAACCCAGCCCCACAACCTGATCTCACCCGGATATGAACTCATTTGGCAGTTTGCTAGCTTGCTCCCATCCACAACAGTGCAGAAATGAATTTAGATCTCAGGAGCCACGCCGGAGGCCCACCAGCTTCCCTGATCCCACCCACAGACACCTACCTCCCCCACGGGGCTACCCTGTTCCCGTGCACCTGGTACCTGGTAGGCAGCAGCGAGCGGTCGTCCACAGCCTCGGAAAAAAAAAAAAAAAAAAAAACAGAAAAACGAACTCGCATATTGCTGCGATCGAACCAGGAACCCACCCCCAAATACCAGCGTTTTGGGGACAAACCACTCAACTTCTACCCAGCGCAGGTAGTAAGTGCAGTAGTTTGTACCCAAAAACGGCGTCCCCGGTGGCTTGGTATGCGATCCGCGTGCCTATCAAGATCAATTTCGTGGGTTCGAGTCTCACCGAGTGCATGCTCGTAAGGATTTTTTCTTGCATAAAAAAATGATTATTAGCGGAAAGCGCGAGAGCGTGAGTTAGCTACATTCTTCGATGAAAATCGACGAGCAGTGGGAATGCTGAACCTCTAAGCGAGACAAAAAATAGAGGCACGTACGGGTGGGAGAAGGGACGACACCTGTGACCACGGCTTGTCCAGAAGATCGCTGAGGGTAAAACCTCCCACAAGGTAGACTGGAAAGCAAAAGTGATGATTAAAACAAAAACAAACAAACAAAAAAAAACGGCCTCCAGTACTAAAAATAAGGGTTAAAGGAGGGCATTGCTTTTCGGCTAATATGAATCACTTATAGAGGAGAACGACTGAGGGAATTTCTGTAGATGGTGCGGACCTTTGGGCCGTTTCCAATTCGATGCCAGTCGACAAGGGAAGAAAGGAGGGCTGAAGTCTTCTCTCTCGCGATGAACCGCGGGGGGGAGGAGGAAGAAGAGCCTGCTTTATGACCTCGCATCTGAGTTAAGTCTAAGAGTAGGAAAGAGATAGAAAAAGAAGGGCGAAGACGATCAATGGGATGGAAAAGAAAAAGTATATATATATCCCAGCCGCACCTTGATCCCACCCGGATATGATCCCATGTTTTGGTACCTTGCCCCCATGGGCTTCGTATGACTATATATAGAAAGGAACTTGTTTTTATAACGTCTTTTTGCTACGAGTACGCGATGCTCTTCAGTTTTCCATAACAACCCGGTGAAATTACGGGATCGGGGACGCGGAAATATTGCCCACAAAAAACACCCTCGAGAGAGCCGACTGAGAACCCTGCCTACACCCCCCGCGCAGAGACCAAGAGACCACGTGCCCTAGCGCTAACACTCCGGTGACACAACACCAGAGAGAAGGGTCTGAGCGAAGATTTGAGTCAACCCTTTTAGTACTGCAGTCCTCTTTTGGGGACAAACCACTCTAATTTCAAGCGTTTTGTCTCCATAAGGGGACTGCGGTCCCAAAACATTGTTGACCGACAAGGACAAAGGGCAAGCTCAAAAAGTGACAAGTTGACGTTCATACGTAGTTCGAACTTGTCCCCAGGTCTCCTACGATATGGTACTTTTGGACCACGCCATGAGACCTCACCTATCTGCATGGTCTACGTTAATCTGCACCCTGTGACGCCCCGTGTCCCGCAGGGGATGCAGGAGGAGTCCGTTTGGAAATCACCGCCGCCCAAAGGTGTCAGGTGACATGTCAAGCAACGCAAAACGTACGCCGTCAAGGGTGTAGGGCTAATTGGGCCACACCAAAACCTAGTAGTTTGGTGTCAAGTCAAGGCATGTCAAGGCAAAGTTGCTGTCTGTCACGGGGTGAAAGTGCTGTCTCCTGACATCCTTGCCGCCGCGTGGCCAAAGAAATCCTGTGGGATTGTAGGCGATGCAGGAAGAGTCCGTTTGGAAATGGCGATCTGGCGATTTCCAAACGGACTCTTCCTGCATCTCCTGTGCAATACGGTCCGTCACACGGTGCAATCTATTGCAGACCATGCACATACGTGACGTCTCATGGCGTAGTCCAAAACTACCATATCGTACGAGAACCGGGGACAAGCTCGAACCATGAACGTCAATTTGTCACTTTTTTGAGCTCGCCCTCTATGTCCTTCTCGGTTAAATATTCAGCTGTCGCGTCGCCGGAATGTTAGCGTTGGGGCACCGTGGTCTCTCGGGGGTGGGTGTAGTCAGGGTTCTCTGTTCTCTCTGACCTGCCCTCTCGAGGGTGTTTTTGTGGGCAATACAGCCGTCCCCGATACCGTAATTCCACCGGGTTATTATCGAAACCTGAAGAGGATCGCGGGGGAAAAACAAAAAAAAACACCCTTCAAGCAGATGTTACACCCCAAGTTTTTTTTTTCCCGTCATAGCCCATAGCCTTTGCTGCCATCCACAAGGGGCAGAAATGAAGTTTTTGCCCTCCGCAAGAGGAGCCGCCGGAGGCCCATCAGCTATCCTGATCGAGCCGAGTTCACAACTGAATAGAACGAGATATTTTTCCAGGAATATTCCTTTGCTCTGTATATTGATATGGCTGTGCGGTCTGTGGTGCCGAGCACCACGATTTTGATCCTGGGTACCCGGGGTGGCGACTTTTTTTTTTTTTGTTGCATCCGACGATTCCTGGTCGTTTACGGTTCGTGCTTCGCGCTCACGGCCTCCGGCGGCTCTTGCGGAGGGTAAATTATATATCTGCGCCTTGTGGGTGGGAGCAGGGGGGCACATGGGATCACATCCGGGTGGGATCAGGTCCGGATGGGATCAGGAGAGACCTGTTTTGTTTTCCCGCTTTTTGTGGAGAATATTCCCAGAAACTTATTTTATCTACAGCATGGAGAACTCTACTGCCCTGATCCCATCTACAGACACCCCGCCGGGCTACCCTGATCCCTAGGCAGCAGCGGTCGTCCACAGCCTCGAAAAAAACAAATAAAGCAAAATGCAAAAAGAAAAAAAAAGAACATAAAAAATCGAACCCGCATAGCTGGTTGCTGTTGTTGTTTTTCACATCGACTCGTCGCCACAATGCAATGCATTCTGTGGTCGTAGGACAGGCTCCAATATCTCTGGAGTGGAAGAGTACCTCTCGGTAGAAATAAAAAACAAGCAAAGTGCACATGATAACCCTGGCACGTTTACACCTCAGACTAGAATAAAAAGTGAGGTCCGCTCTATTTACGGGGGACCATAGTTAACAGGACCAAATATTGTTAGTAAAAAAAGGTAAGTATATAGGGTTTTGTGTGTACCGTAGGTCCTATTAACTATGGACCACCGTAATAGTGAGCTGGTATCGAACTCGGGGGGACCGATAGACAGCATCGTCAGTATAGTCTACGGAGCCATATCAATCCTTCGATTGCCGCCCCCCCCCCGACCACTATCCGCGTAAGCCCATCTATGGTTGAGCACATACAGTCACGACTCGGAGCCAAAGAAGTTTCCTGCAATGAGGTTGCCCTATAAGTGGATGATACAAACTCCTCCTCCTCCTCCTCCTCCTCCTGCTTTTCGCCGTCGGGGGTTCGGCCATATATGCCTGGTCAAATCGGCTCCAAATAAAAATCCGCAGCGTTTGTTTGACGAGCTCCCGTTCGATGCTTTTTTTTTTTTCTTTTTGCTTCTCGTGAATGAATGTAGAGCGGGTGAATCTATTCAGCGGGTGAATCTATTCAGGGTGAATTTATTCAGCGGGTGAACGAGGGTGGTCAAAAACGGGGGTGTGAGCGTGTATGTACGTGCGTACCCCTGTTTGACTTGCTTTACATCAGCCGAGTCATCACGGCCTGCCTTCACCAGGGGTCGTGCCAGGTGCTCGAGGGCTGTGGGCTATGTCTGGCTCGCGCAGGGTATACCCCGTCGCCTCTGTTTTCAATAAGTTTGGGAATAAGTCCCCCTCTATCCCGCTGTGAAACTACCCCCGCCCCCCCGCCCCACGCTGCTGGTCGGTGAAAACCCGACGTGCTCCGTCCCGGCATTGTAGGGATGCGAAGGTCAATGGTCATACGACTACGGCCATGCATGATAATTAGTGCCCCCCCCCCCCCCCCCCCCCCCCCCCCCCCCAACCGCCTCTTTGTCTCGTTAGGGATGCATGTACCCCGAACTTGCTCAATAAGACCGCCGGTGGGTAACGGTTCTCGCTCGCGGTGGCTGTGGTACGCCGAAAAGATGACGTCCCATCTCGAAAAGCCCAACGTCCCAGACCCGCTCGAACGGGACCAGGGAAATACGAGGGATATGGAATCGAAAGGTTCAAGATATTTTTCGATTCGAAAACGATTTTGTTGTATTATTAAGGGAAAAAACAACGACAAAAAAACTTCGCCTTTATCGATTATACTGGTAGTGCTGCTGTAGTTTCGAAAGTCTGCAGCTATCAATAGCCAATAATCGCAGTACAGCAGTAATAGTTTACTATTAATAATGCCGTATCACCAGTACGAATATGAGAATGAGGAATGATTGGTGGGTGGGGTTGATGTTTAATTAGTAATTTTTCGGGTTCGGGGAGACGAAAAATCGATAAACGATACGATGAAACGATAAAAAGCGAAACGCCTGTCACGGATACAGGGGGACAGGGGATGGGATATACATAGAAGTTCAATTATAAATGTATTGCTCTTGTTGCTATTACGGGGGACCATAGTAAACAGGACCAAATATTGTTAGTAAAAATAGGTAAATATATAGGTTTTTGTGTATACCATAGGTCCTGTTAACTATGGACCCCCGTAATAGGGGAGAGGGGGCGTTACGTGTGCATGGCGGCCAAGATCAGTTGCTTACCTCGCTGAAACCTCGCCGGATGCCGTTTTGCGGTGATCCGACATGGTTGGTCTGATCGAGGCTGGCCTGTTGGCCGGCCGTTTTTGTTTTTTTGGAAAAAAACGCCGCCGAAACACTCGGCGGAACCGCATGACGGCCTCTGCTGACCTCGAGCCCCCCAAAGGGCTGGGAGTAGGGTTGGGTCTGGGGTCGGGATGGGTCTGGGCTGACGTGCAAGATAAAGATCGACCAAAAATTATTGCACGAGTCTGTTCACAAGGTGCTGAGGGCGCCCGATCCTTAGTTTCCATGTCTCGACCCGCATCACTTTTTTTCGCTCGGGAACCTTCTGGGCAAGCCAACGTCGCGGGCAAATATGCCACGTAGGAGACCGCGGTATGACCCCTTGACTGACCGCTCCCTACACAATACCAGGTGACTATGCCTGGTACCCGTCAAATATATTAGGAGACGGCGATTTGACCCCTTGACTGATAACCCCCTACACTAAAGCTGGTATATAACCGTCAAGTATGCAAGGGACCGCGGTTTGACCCCTTGACTGGCCGCCCTGCGCCCAAAATGACGCGCGTGTCTCCTTCTGTTGATAGTAGCATGCTTGGTCGCGGGTGTGCACCCCTGACCCTGCCTGTGCCCCGGTACATCGACGTGACACTCACCTTTCTTTGATGTGTGTCGCACATGGGGTTCAAGCTTTCCCACTTCTCGCCGATTTTCACTACTCTTGTTTTCATACGAACATATCTAGGATGTTTATAAAAATGACAAAAAAAAAAAACAGCTGTGAAATTCGAGGATTTTTGTCGAAAATCATCTTTTTGCAGGCTGTGTGTCATAGTATTACGGGGGGACCATAGTAAATAGGACCAAATATTGTTGGTAAAAATACGTAAATATTTAGGTTTTTATGTATACCATAGGTCCTATTAACTATGGTCCCCAGTAATAGAGGTACCTCGAACGCTCGGGACTACGGGTCATATATTATACCAGGTATAGCGGAGTGCATACGATAATTGAATGTAACAAAATATGTGCTGGTTCGTATGATATGTGATACCGGTGTATGATGTGGGATTGCTATGGGATCAGGATAAGATCATACCGTGAATAGGACAATTAGTAGTAGCGAAATGACTGATGAATACCCGCAGGTATGAACTTTTTGTGTTTGATATTGATAATTCTGGATGAATCTGAGTATTAAATATGAGAATGTGAATTGATGTCGACCGATTCCCCTGCAGATGTTGAACTGGGCACCCGCCACCACCACCACCACCACTACCACCATGGCCACACGTCACGAGGCGCGGAGGAAGAGGCGCAGCAACGAGAAGCTTTGCTTGGAGCAGACCCGTCTGCTCAGCCCGATTCTGATCGGGGGGGGCGATGAGATTGGTAAGTGCTAATCCTAACCCTGAAACCCTTCAAACACACTAATAATCATTATTTGTTTCACCTTGGGAGGCATCCGGGGTGGGGTGTGCAGATACTTTTTGCACACCCTGGAGTGTGCAGAGTTATTTTTGCGGACAGACCGGGTCTGCAAATATAAACACGCAAGTTCTTCTTGTACACGCTGGTTTGTTAGTGTCGCCCATCCTAACACTGGAAACCCACCAACACACTGAAACTACTGGATCATATCATTACACCTCAGGAAGCATCCGGGGCTTGGCGTGCAGAGTTATTTTTAGGCACCTCTAATTGCTAAGTCTGCGAATCGGGTTTGCTTCACCGATATTTAAAAACCTCGGTTTTCGACGCAGGCGGTATGTATCCGATATACCGGCGAAGAATCCGGAGTGCGGGTGCACTCCTTCGTTCAAAATCCTTGTTTTTTTCCGAAAATGTGAGCGGAATCCTAACTTGAGGCGTGCAAATCCGGACGGTTTTTTTTTTTTTACCCGATGGCAATTCCGGTTAAAAAAAAAAAAAAAAACATCCGTCCCGATTTGTCGATTCCGACTCCGATATAAATCGCTCCGATCCGTTTGAGTATGAATCGGCTCCGATTCACACCCGTCCTTATTGCGCACTGCTCTTCGGCCACCCTTGCCTCCACCTGACTCTGAAAACGGAGGGTGGGGGGGGGCGGCGACTGGGGGGGATGGGGCTTGCGGAAGCAGAGTTAGGCGGGGGGGGGGGGCGGGGGAGATTATGGGTTTGTTCGTGGTTGTGTGTAGAAGTAGGGATCCCGAGCATTATTTGGCGGACAAATACATGCCGGACCTACTAGTATTGTCGATGCCGTAGTGTACCTCGTTGTCAAAAATCGCCTCAACTAGCCGCAACCTCACGGCATGCCATTCGCGAGGGCGTACATGGTCGGGGGAGGTCTGGGGTTTTTTACCGAAGCTCTTTTTCTTCCTTCTCTCGACGCGGGTAGTTTGCAGAAAAAATCGAAAAGTATGGGCAATTGTAGCCCTATCGTAGGAGACCAGGTACGATATGACGGCTTTGAGTTTTAAACAGTGTGTATACAGCCAAAAGGTTTGACGTGTTGGCGTGGCCGGCGGATGGGCTGTCTGGTCTGTTGTGACCGTCGAGCGCTGTCGTGGCGTGTGTAAGCTACTGCTGCTGTCGGCTGCCGTTCACAACCAACAACCGCTGCAGGTTGTTGGTTGTGTCGACTGTTCCTGCTGTTGTGCCGACTGCTGCTGCTGCTGCTGCTGCTGCTGCTGTGTCGACAGCTACGGCTGTTCTCTTGTTGTGTCGACCGCTGCTGATGCTGATGCTGCTGCTACTGCTACTGCTGCTGCTACTGCCATTGTGTGCGTCACTGAGGTTATTGCTGCTGCTGTGGTTGTTGTGATGGTGTTCGGCGAGCCGAGAGAGGAGGACAGTGTCTGATCTCGTCCTTCGACACTAGAAGGCATGATGCCCGGCACCAAACGCACCCGCCCGTGGCATGATACGTCTATCTATAAGTCGACCAATATACCAAGTACAGACAGACCCATGGTGGGCTGTGGGTAGTGGGAGTAAAACACACTGCTCTTGAGCCTCAACAGACACTTGACATTTCACCCTTTTAGGACAGAAAGTGCGGTCCCCTTTTGAGCGCAAAGTACTTACAGTAGATTTTGAGGGGTCTCTCCCCAACATGGGAGTGCAGTTTGCCCTAAATAGTCGAGGTTGGTTCTGCCCGACAGCAATGACATTCAGCACCGACACTTTTATAAGGGTTATATTCTTAATGGAGATTTTTTTTTTCCCCCATAATTTCCGTGTTTTTTTCGCGCAATTTTTCAGTCTTCCAGACTTTCCTGATTTTTTTTTTCCAAACAAGTGAAATTTAACTTTCCTGTTTTTCTTGGAGAATTTCACGAATAGTGACAGAACGCCTCCGTATCTTCATACATATCTCCAATTATTTCCAAACTTTGGAAATTCTGGAAAAAAAAACTCCCCGATAAGAATGAGCCTCATTAAGTTCAGATTTGTCCAGCAGATTCATGAGACAGAGGCACATATTCTCATGCGAGTATAAGGCCCTGCATACACAGGTATAATATGTGAAGAACACACGCCAGGAATACAGGTATGGCAGTGCAGGTGTACCGCGTGTGTTCTGTGAGCTTCGTCGCTTCGCGTCAAGGCACTTTTCCTTTTCCTTCCCGTCGGCATCCCGTTCGTCCGCGTCGGACGCCGTAGAGCACGAAAAATGTAAAGCGCACCGGACACGAAATGAAGGGCCGCAAATATTGCAGACACGAGCCCCGTTATTTTTTGCCGTGGCGTTATCGTGCAAACCCCGATTTCTGGCGGATACGGTCGCGCGGGCTCAGGGGAGGTGCCTCGATTGGTGGGCCCTGACGGCGAATGAAGATGTACGCGGGCTCAGCTCAGTTCCGGGCGGGATCAGGTCGGCGTGGTGGGGTCAGTTTGGAGGCGGGCCCTGCTCCCACACCGTTTTATCTGCGCAAGTTTTACTCTGCACACCCTCTACAAACACAGCAGCAGTAGTACTGTACACTACTTGTATATGCTAATTTTCGTGATTTTTGCTTTTTTTTTGCTGCGGCAACGTTGGTGGAAACCCTCGATTTTGGTGGATTAGGTCCGGGTGGGATCAGGGCCGTGCGCCCTGGGCCGACCCACCCGAACGCTACCGAACCCTATGCCGGCCATCGGTGCTTTGACGACGGTGCCGAGCGGGAGAAGGGTAGAGATGTGCAGAGTACAATTTGCACACCCACCCGGTGTGTAAGTAGGGCTCGTCCGGTTTGGAGGGTTCAGGTCCGGGTGGGATCGGGTCGGCGTGGGGTCGGGGGGGGGCAAGGGGGTGAGCAGGGCGGGTAAAAATGTCGGCCTGTCCTCGTTCGCTCAAAAAAAGCGACACGTACCGATGAACCTAGTATCTGTCGGATGCCCCCCGGTTCCCTTTTTTTTTTGTTGGCCATCGATCGAGCCGTATGAAAACCTAATTTGATCGAGTCGGACGCTCGCTGAGTGCGACACGAACAGACGGGCTCCTGTCTAAAAATAGGTCGTTGTACGACGGGCGTGCTCGGGAGGCGGGAGGTTACATGGAATGAACTATAAAGTTGTTACGGGCTGGTCGGTGTTGCTTGCCTGCGGTTACTCGGCGTTCCAACATTTTGTTTTTCCGTGATTTTCGTCCTCTCCCGGTGGCTGCTACGTACGAGTAGTAACTGGGTTCGAGGAACGAACGCGTGCTGTGTTCTCTCTCTCCCGTCTTCAGCGTGAATCACCCCCGGGTTTTCGAGTCAACCACAATCCCGAAGGAGAAACCTTACTCTTGAACGTTTGTATGCGGTATAACACGGGCGATGAGACGACACACCCTCTGGGGCGAATTTTCTGGGCCGGTTTTTTCTCCAAACCCAAGGGGGGGGAGGGAGGGGGGGGGGGGGGGGGGGGGGGCACGCACAAGCAAAAAAGGATGGCTCTTGGAAAGATCCACACCTCGAACAGCTAATGTACAGATCATCTACAGATCATCTACAGATCATGTACAGATCATCTACAGATCATTCCCACTTCATGATATAGATATTTCAGCACAGATTGATTCCTGATCTGTATGATCTGTATGATCTGTATGATCTGTATGATTTATTTGTACCTCACGTTGCAGGGTGTGACCCTTGTATAGTCTGCATGATCCAGTAGCGCATGTTTCCCGGGTCGGATCTGTGGTGTGCAGATCCTGCACAACCTCTCACGGCGGCAGGCGAAGAACTAGATCATCTATCTGTAAATAGATAGATAGATCATCATCTGTCCGAGGTATGGAAAGATGACGAAGAAGATTTTCTTTTTCGGGGGGGTTGCGTTTGCGCCTCATTTGTTTTTTTTCTAATTTTTTTTTCTCTTTTCGCACTTCGTTTTTTTTTTATTTTTTGTGTTTTTTTTTTTTTTTTTTTTTTTTTTTTTTTTTTTTCGCATATGTGTCGCTCGGGCGTTTTGCGCCTCTTTCCCGTTGCGGACAAAACCAGCTTCGAGATTCGTCTGGGGGGGGGGGGGGGGTTATCTTATCACACGGGTGATAGTGTCCTACGGTACTACTGCTGTATCCCGTTCACTACGTTTATGTTTGTATAATACGCGGAGAACGGATGCAACACTATAGTCGAGGCCTGGTAATCGTAGTCTTGTACGTGCCGGGACCAGGTCAAGTAGTGCGCCGCTGTACCCACCCATGCAGGGTATGAACAACGCTTGTAGTAGGTGCCAACCGCCTGTTGGTTGTGTTAATGCAACAGGGTACCAGGTGCGATACAGCAGTACATGATATCCAGCTGTGGCGTAGATATGCCCGGCCAGGCGGTCTCCCTCAGACGTTGCCGGAAAAAAAAAAAGGATACTCTTCTTGCGAGGGAGGCTTATGTCACGAAACTGCTGTACGTACGAGTAGGGTTTTTTGTTTTGTTTTTTTGTTCCGTTCGAAGGTGGTGTTGTTTTCAGCTTCGGCTTGACCGTTTTAGCACCGCACTGCTGCTGCTGCTGCTGCTGCTGCTGCTGCTGCTGCTGTACAGACCTGAGCGGCAAATTCGAAGTGTTTTGTGCCCAAAACGGGACAGCAATTTCCCAGGGGCCACCGCACCACCACGACCCGGAGTTCTAGCCCTGACTCTAACCAAAGAGGCCTGCTTGATCGGTTGGTGTGCCAGCTGGGTCGTTGTGCTTTGGAAAGGCTCTATTCGGGCACACATCTATCTACGAAAGTTCGGCGAAAGAAACGGGCAGGTAAATCTATCTACGCGAAGTTCCATGACTTCGTATCGTCACATACATGGTCAAACAGCAAACGCCTCAAATTCATCGGACAACGCGCCGCCTTTTAATATATACCAGGTATATATATATATATATATTGTCATACCACTATGTCCCGAAATCTAGCGAACATTTCAACACTAATATTAAGTTAAAAAGTTAATTATATTTCAGTCCAAACTTGCCTCTTTCAGAACTCACTGCAGTCGTGTTTGGGGCACTAACTACTTGGAATTAGAGTGGATACTTGGAACTAGACCGGTATGTCCCACAAAACGGCACCGCATGTCCTAAAAAGGGAAAAATGTCCGCTGAACTGGGCATAGTACCAGGTATAAAACACGAAACATACTATTACGGGGGTCCATAGTAAATAGGACCTATGGTATAGATAGAAACCTACCAGGTATATATTTACCTTTTTTTACTGACAATATTTGGTCCTATTTACTATGGTCCCCCGTAATACAATACCCCGGCACTTCGCAGTGTATTTATTTATTATTACCACTGGTTGGCTTGTTGCGGTTGCTGTATCTGCCCGAGAATTTTACATAATTCGTTTTTTTTTTTTTTTTTTCAAGTTCGGCGACATTTCGTGTCGTTCATGTCATCATGTATGCGATTTAATGTCTGTCGTCGACGCGCGCACACACGCCAGTTTGGGAACTCGAGAGAGAGAGGGAGGAAAGGTGACGAAGAAAGTATTGTTTCACGGGGGACCATAGTAAATAAGGACCAAATATCGTTACTTAGTGAAAATAAGGAAATCTATTGGTTGTTGTTGTGTACCGCAGGTTCTACCTGGTATTTGATATGCCCCCCCGTATTAATAGACGCCGAGTATTAATACTAATAACTGCATACAGGCACTCACGAGGTACGGCATCATCGACCACCTCATGATACCATGGAAGGATCGGTACACGAACACTGCGCGTGCTGGTATTACGGGGGTCTATAGTTAACAGGACCTATGGTACACATTAAAAACCTATATATTTAGGTATTTTTACTAACAATATTTTGGTCCTGTTAACTATGGACCCCCCCCGTAATAGAAAGAACGGTTCGCCCTTGTTGGACCGCAGTCTCCTTTTCGACACAGACCACCTCATAATTTTATACAATTTGAGTGCGCTCCTGTGAAGGAAGATCGGCAATGTCGCACAGGAGTGAGTGCGAACGTCTTTCGTCTCTCGTTTTTCTTTTGCTGCAGCAGCGGTAAGAGCCCATCTTAACGGGGGAACACTGAATTTTGTTCAATCGGATGCAAATTAAGTTAGAAAAAAAAAAAAAAAATCAAGTCAAGTCAAGTCAAATTGAAAGAACGGAGAGTCCTCGATAAGATGGGCCCTTGAATCAAATTAAATTAAATTAGAAAAAAAAAATTAAGCAAAATTGAAAGAACCGAAAGTCCTCGATAAGATGGGCCCTAAGTAGCAGGGTGCTGCGTACCTGGTACGGCGGCAGTATATGAAATCGAGCGTTCTATTTTCGGAAGGCTCTCTGCCGGACCGAACCTTCATTCCGAAAACCCCTTCGTTCGGTACTGTTTGTTGGCGATCTTGCCGTCCTGAAAAAATCGAGCCGGAGCATAGTGAGTGCCAAATGGAGTGTATGGGTCACTGCGGGGTCAAAGGCCGAAGTACCCAAATGGGAACAAATTGCCCGAGGTGGTAAAAAAAGGTAGTGCTACCAGCCCCGCCCAGCACGTGTACGTGCCGTTTTTTTTTTTGTGTGTGTGTGTGTGTGTGTGTGTTTTTTTTAGCAAATAAATATTGAACGAAAGCTTCTATTACGGGGGGACCATAGTTAATAGGACCTATGATACACACAAAAATCTTTTTACTATGGTCCCCCGTAATAGGAGAAGTGATTCCCTGCGACTGGGCGGCTGGAGAAGCGGAGGGCTGCTGCTCTGGGTGGATCTTGGATGAAAGTACGCGACGAATTCTGAGGCGAGAAAGATCCCTTTTCCGACATCTTCGGGGCGAAAACTCGTGCGAACTGCACCGAAGGCGACTCTTTTCAACCGACTGCAAATAAATCTGACTGCAGTAGAATCGGCCTTGGTGCATAACATGTACGTACGGTGGCAGTATCTCTTTTCTTTTGGCGTAGTTTTTTTTTGTGACCGTAGAGCTTGTATCTCTCTAAGATCGAAGGGTCAGCATATAGACACTGGGTGTGCTGGACGTCGACCTGTAGAAATGACGGTTTAGACCATCTATGGAGGGAAAATATTTTCAGGGCGCTGTGAAGGTGTTACCTTTCTGAGCTATAGGCCCTAGGGGTAAAATATCGATCGACTACGTACCCAGCCCAGGTTAATCCTTGTAACACTCCCCCCCCCCCTTCTCAACGGCGGGATATTTGGGGCGTCGGCACCGTATACGGCCGTGCGCTGACCTACCCGCTTCCTTCCAACACCTGGGGAACCAGGGAGATGTTGCGTATTTTGTGGGACCGCACGCGCCAGCGTTTCTATAAAAGGAGCGTTCGAAGTGAGATTCGAACCCCCGTGTCCTCGACAACGCCAGAGCAGCGAAGTGTTATCTACCGAGGCAAAAGGGGTAAAAGGTCGATCGATGACCAAGCCCAGGGTAATCCTTACCAGGTATAACGGTTCCAGGAACTGAGATTTTTGGGCCGAAGAAACGGCTCCAGGAACCCGAGATTTTGGGCCGAAGAAACGGCTCCAGGAACCGAGATTTTGGACCGAAGATACGCGTTTTACTCGGCTAGACAACCAAGAACACCAGTAAACTTCTCAGAATGTTCCCTGGAGTGGTCCGGGAGCTTTCATGAAAGAGTTTTCTGTTTCTCCAGAGTCTTAAGTTTGATTTTTTGCGCAGCCAAAATCAGTTTTCTCTGGACGGTCAAAAATAAGATCGTCAGAACTGGGGCCAGGAATGATGAATGCATCTTTGAACATTTTTTGATGAAAACATCATAATGTCCTCAAAACTGGCAATATATGTATGCGACGAACGGTCAAGCTATATAGGACGACCCTGGAGAAATTGAAAACTGCTCAATCAAGAAAGCTCTCGGAAGACTTAAGGGAGCACCCCGACCTGAGGAATTTGCCGGTGTTTTTGACCCGTCCTGCCGAGTAAAACCGGGGGTTTCGGGCAAAAAAAAAAAAAAAACAGTTCCTAGAGCTCTAAAAAAATCTCGCTTCATCCGTTTTGGACCGCAACAGTCCCGTTTAGGGGAAAAATTGCTCGGAATTTGACCGGTTTATCCCCAACCAAGAGACTGCCGCACGGAAAGGGTTAATAGCTGGTCTTAATGTGAAGAAAGGACACAAACCTCGTTAATTTTTCCCCGGCACGAGAATGTAACCGTTTCTCTCTCTTGTGATTTTAACCCCCCACCCCAGGAGGTATGTTTTCGGATAAGTGAGTGGATACCGTTCTGGACGAAAATATAAGAATCGTTTAAACACTAATGTGAAGACCAAACGGTACTTACCATTTCCGTCCAGGACGGTGAGCTCTAATTACGGGGGGGCATAGTAAATAGGACCTGCAGTACACACAAAAACCTATATACCTGGTATGTGTTTTACCTATTTTCCCTGACAGTATTTGGTCCTATTTGCTATGGTCCCTCGTGATCGTGAATGGGCGCCAGTGGTGGAGCTCGAGTGATACGTACGTACGCAGTCCACACTGCTGTTAGTAATTCATATCGCCTTCGCCCGGAAAAAAAAAAAAAAAACATGAAGCAGGCGGTCGGGTTAGGGTTCAGTACGATCTGTACGTACGTACGTCTACGGCCCTCCGCCGTGGTCCGCAACACCACCGTCTCTATATTATGTATGTAATAGTTCGAAACACTAAATGCGAGATATCCGTGATTTCGTCGGCGGCTCGACTTGCGGGCTAATATATATATATGTTATATTCCGGTAAGGATTACCCTGGGCTGGGTAATCGATCGAACTTTTACCCCTTGTTTGTTGTTGTTGTTGTTGTTGTTGTTGTCCTCACATTAACTCATCGCTGCAATACAATCAATGCGGTCCGTGATCGCAGGACAGGCTCCAATAACTCAACTCCGGATGGGTGGGGTGGAAGAATACCTCTCGGGAAAAGTGCAAATACCCCCCTCCCCCATCTATAGGTCAGTAGGTATATCACAGTAAAATATTAATAGTACCATCGTCACGTGTGTTTGACGCGGTCGTGGACACGTCAGGTGACGAGTATTACGGTGGTCTATAGTTAACAGGACCTATCGCGTACATAAATACTTATATATTTAGGTATTTTTACTAACAATATTTGGTCCTGTTAACTATGGTCCCCCGTAATAGTACCTTTAGGAAACGCCGTCCCGTTTTGCCGACAAACCACTCTAATTTCAAGTAGTTTGTCTCCAAAACGGGACTGC
>JASSKH010000016.1:3392627-3431282 GCA_031763025.1 Macrocystis pyrifera
GGGGGGGCATCTGCTGAGGCTGCTGAGGTTGCTGAGGCTGCTGAGGCTTAGGTTGCTGCTGCTGCGGCTGCTGCTGCTGCTGCTGCTGCTGCTGCTGCTGCTGCTGCTGCAGCTGCTGCTGCTGGAAAGGGGGTTGCTGGAATTGCTGCGGGGGGGGGGGGGGTTGTTGTTGCTGCTGCTGCTGCTGCGGCGGCGGCGGCATCTGTGGGGTACCCGTCCATGGATTCATGGCATCAAAAGGCGGTGCCTTGAGTCGGGGGGGGTGGGGTGGGGGATGATTTCACGCGTCGCGGGGGACAAGGCACAAGCAAGATATTACATGCACGTACATAAAACATAAACAGGCGTTACCAAAAGGAGGGGGGGGGGGGGGGGAGGGGTGTACTCGTTGTCATGCATGGCCGTAGTCGTATGACCCTAGACCCTCGCATCCCTACAATGCTAAGACGGAGAGCACGTAGGGTTTTTACCGACAAGGCAGGCGTTATGCTTACACAAAGCGCGAACCAACCGTGAGGTGTTCGGCGAGTTGCATGAAGGGTGAGCTGCATCCTGATAAGAACCGCTTTTGTGAGGCGGATTATCTCGCATATGGATGACAGCGTCAAACGACGTGATGGGGATTGGTTTGACTATATCAGGGAAAAAGCGTGGTCAGGGCATACACAATCGAAAACGGAAAATGGCGAAGTGGTCAAGTTTGGAATCGGGATCGGGATAATTTAGAAATTGGCAACAATGGCGAGCACAAGACTTGATGAGCGCCGGAAAATGGGGGGGCTGGGACGGAAATGGGTACATGGGAACTTGGAACTGGGGGATTTCGAATCGGACATCGTTGTACTGTGAGATATGCCACGCTGAATGGCTGGCCAAATTAAGGGTCCACGGCTTACTAGCTTCCAGTTGTGACCGTCGATAACTTATTAAGGGCACGGTTGGTATTTTTCAACCGATACGGTTGGTCTATTTCAGTCATATCTTGCAACGACTTGAACCACTAACGGCGTGCGTATATCTTCCGTTGCAACGGTTGGTGTCTTCCATCCAGTGGCCGTTGGTATTTTCCAAGTTTCAACGGCTTTGTATCTTGCCGGCCTTGACCGGACGATGCGGCACGCGTCCACCTACCGCAATCACTCGCTGGCTGGCTCGCTCGCTCGCTCGCTGGCGGGCACAACACAAAAAACGAATCGCAAAAAACAAGCAAACAAACAAACAAACAACCCGTGCGACAAACAAAAGCGACACAGGGAAGAGGCTCCGACTAATACCTCCCCCCCCCCCATTATATATATATATGGGTTGGGTTGGCGTCGGTTGGCAACGACACAGTAAAACATGCCGCTCACTACGTGAGCTAGACATCCAGGGTACCGTTTTCTTTTTTTTTTTTTTTTTTTTTTTTGGCGGTCGCCCACAGCTGGTCGTCTAGTTAGATCATTTGTGCGAAGTAAATAACCTTTACTCTGCACAAGGGAATTGATCGTATCACGTAGTGTTCAAGGTAAGGTACCCAAGAGGCAGTTACATAGTACTCTCATTGCTGTCTCTGGAAGTGGCCACACCGGAAATTAAACTAACTCATTGAAGCTGTCATCCATATGCAAGTCCGCCTCACAAGCGGTTCTTAGTAGGATGCAGCTCACCCTTCATGCGACTCGCCGGACACCTCACGGCGCTTCGCGCTTGATGCAAGCAATGTCTGCCTAGTCGGTGAAAACCCGACATGCTCCGTCCCGGCATTGTAGGGATGCGAGGGCCTATGGTCATACGACTACGGCCATGCATGAGATCGAGTACATCTCTTATCGAATGCCCCCCCCCCCCCCTCACAGGCCCCTCACACGACAATGAAAGCTAAGCAAAGGACATAGAGAGCGGAACCAAAAAAAGAGGGGATAATCCCACGCCCCCCCCCCCCCCAACCCCCAAACACGACGCTCGCACGTACAAACCCAAACACACCTGACCGTTTCCGCCGGGCCCAGGCCCCTGCACCACCCCAGCAAGTATAATCTCGGCGCCCACGCCTGGACTCATCCCCACCATCCCCGCCCCCGCCCCCATCCCGCCTCCGGCTCCTCCTCCTCCACCAACCCCTCCTGCTCCTACCCAACCCGGAGCACCAGCACCAACACCTCCGTTGTCACCCACCGCGTACAAAGCTCCCAAGTTCGCCATCAGGTTCTGCGCCTTATCCGAACTCGACGGCGGCCCGGCAGGCGGTGGCGGCAGCTGCTGCAGCTGCGGTAGTTGCGGCAGCGGCGGCGGCGGTACCGCATGGACACCTCCAGGAGGGAGGAACACTCCCCCTGGGGCCCCGAGGGGACCCCCGGGGGGGCCAACCGCCGCCTGGCCTGCACCGGGAGGCTGCGTCTCCGGTGGGGGTGCTCCCAAGGAGAAGGAGCGCGAGAACCCCCGGGAAGGGGTGCGGGGGGGTCCGAGGGAGAAAAAACGCCTCCCCTGGGGCCCCGAGGGGACCCACGGGGGGCCCAGGCGCCGCCTGGACTGCACCGGGAAGCTGCGCATCCTGTGCGGCTGCTCCCCAAGAGAAGGAACGCGAGAACCCCGAGAAGGGGTGCGGGGGGTTCGAGGGGTAAGGGGAGCGGCGATCGGGGGGGGGAGGGTACGTTTCCGGCGATAGAATCAGCGGGAGAAGAGGCGGAGGGGGGGGGGGGGGGGAGGGACGGGAGGAAAGGGGCAGAAGGAGAGTGGGGCGGGGGGGGGGGGGGGGGAGGGGGGTGGAAGAGGGGAGAGGATACAGGGGGGAGCATCGATAGGGGCGTTCCTGAGGACGAGGAGGGAGAAACAAGAGAGGAGTGGGTTCAACGGAAATGGCGAAGACGACAGCGGGTTCGAAAGGGTTTCTACTTAGTGGCGAAACAGGAGGCATATGTGTGTGTCCATGGGGGTGGGGGGTGGGACATGGCGGTGGCCGGGTGACGCGAGAATATTTGTCTCCTCTTCCCGCCACGTCGCCACCCGACCAACTGACCGACCGACCGACCGGCTTACCGACAGACTGACTGATCGATCGTCCACCGACCGGTTACCGACCGGCTGACCGATCGACCGACCGGTTCACCGACGGAGGTACAGAGATGCCCATCGAGTTACCAACCGACCAAGTTGCCGACAGAGATGTCGACCGACCTAGAAGCCGACATATCGACCGATCGACCGACAACCGCACCACTTGGCCGCGTTATCGACCGACTGACCGAGCGACCGACCGAATTTCCGACCGAGATACCGACGAATTGACCAATCGCCTGAATGGGTTACCGACCGACCGATTGACTGACCGGGTAATCGACCGAATTACCGAACGACTCAGAGCCGGGTCGAATTACCTAACCGACCTCCAACTAACCGACCGAAAAATCGACAAACTGGCGGATCAACCAACTGACCGAACATACGAATGAACGAACGATTGGCCAACCGACCGACCAACCAACAAACTGACCAACCGACTCACCAACCGGGTTACCGCCCGAGTTACCGATCAAATCACGGACTAACCCACTCATCGGCCGAATGGGTTACGACTGACCGACGGACTGATTTACCGGCCGAATGAAGGACGGGTCCATCAACCTAAAAGCTACCGACTGACCAAACACCCAACCGACCAACTAACGTATCTGACAGATCCACCGAAGGACTGACCGACCGAACGACGGACCAACGGGCCGACCGACCGACAGGCCTATTTTCACGACGCACCGACCAAAGGAAAGTAATGCCGACATATCGACCGGCCGGTTCATGGACTGACCCACCGGCGAAATGACCGAACGACCGACCGACCGACGTACCTACTTTCCCGACACACCGACCGACTTACCGACCGAACAAGATACTTTCCGACACACTGCCGACCGATTAATGGACCGATCCACCTATGTGTTGACCGACTCATCGACCCACCGACCAACAGACCGACAGGTCTACTTTCCCGGGACACGATCGACTTACCGACCGAACGACATAAGTTCCCGACCCACCGGTTTATTGACTGGGACTCAACGACCAAACAAACATATATAATACAAATCACACAAATAATATATATAATACAAATCATACAAATAATATATGTCATGCAAATCATACAAATAATATAGATCACACAAATCATACAAATTATACAAAAAAAATACAATTCATTGCCACAAGCACGTGGCAGAGCTGTACTGCGTAAAGAGCGGTGCATCCCGATTCTAAAGATTACTTCGTGACCAAGCCCAATAAATAAGCGGGCTCATTTCTGTGATATGGTCTTCTGCCTCTTTTACTGCTGAAAAAAAATTATCAGATACTCATTTAGACCTATGCCAATGGGAACGCGAAGTGTCAACAAGAACTTTGAATTCCAAAGATAGCCGAGAAAAAAAAAATTAGAACAGGCTTCCTATGGGCACGTTTGGAAACAAAAAAAGTTCCCAACTTTTGGAAAAGCCCGAAAAAAGAAAATCTGGGGCCGATGTTGGGCCAAGATCGGCTTGAGAAAAACTCAGGCCGATGTTTGGTTCGAAGCGGCGAGATCCCGAGTCCTCGGCAGACAACGATCGACAAAAACCAACGATTGCGTCATGAATTCTGAACGGAGTGCGCTCGTTAAGGGGCTCCGACCCACCCTTGGGTCACCGTCTTCACACAATGGCCAGTGACGTGTGGCGGGCGCTGGCCAGGCGTACGATAAAAAAAAACAACTAGCCGCTGGTGTGTACAAAACGAGGATATTTTCGGCTGTTTTTTCAAAGCAACATTTTTGGAAGAAAACTTTTGGACTTCGCGTTACCATTGGCATAGGTCTTAAAAGTCGTTTTTTTTTTTTTCTCTCGTCAAACGCCGATTTACCTGGCATGATTTCTTTACTATGGCCTTAAAACCGCAAGGTCTTAGTATCGATCCACCACTACTGTACATACTGCTACGAGCATACACAGGTGTTCGACTTCGCCACACCAACGCTATTTTACTCGGGAGGAAAAAAATCAAGACAATAATGTACGCATGCAGCTGTCGCTAGAAACGCCTACGAAGCAAGACATCTGCAAACCGATGTCAGCTTGAGTGCGCTGGCAGTCGGCCGGCCAGTCGGGCAGTCGGGTCGGTCGGTCGATCGGTCGGTCCGTCGGTGGGTCGGTCTCGCTTCAGCGATTCCAATTTTTGAAGGACGTACATCGTATAGCTTGGGAAATCGCACCCGCTCATACAAAAAACATGAAAATTAGGGCGGCGGCGTACATGGCATGACCTACCTATCATGGTCTCTAGCTACATCACCCCTTCTCCTCCCCCTCCCCTCCCTCACCCACCTCCCTGCCAACCCCACCCCTGTCTCACCATAAATCCCCGGCGCCAGGCCTTGCTCCTCGCTCCCCGGCCCAACCATAACCCACTCGCTAGCCCCGGGGGCCGGGTACACCACAGGAGGAACGAACCCAGCAAACATGTCACTAGCACTCCCTCCTCCCGCCTCTGGTACCCTGTCTCCTCCTCCTCCTTTCGCTCCTCCTCCTCCTCCTCCTGGAACTTCCACTACGCCACCGGCGCTGGCAGCAGCATTTCGAGCGTTATGGCTGCCGGTGCTGCTGTTGCTTCTGCTCCTGTTCCTGAGATGACTGTTGCTAGCTCCCGCGAGCTCGAACCCGCTGAGAAGGTCCGGGGTTTCCACGGAGGCCGCGGACGTTTTTTTCCCCTCTTTCCGGGGGGATTTCTCCCGCTGTCCCCCCTTTTTGTCCGACGGGGGGCCAGAGAGGGTGGGCACGTTCCGCTTTGCTTTTGACGCGGCGGCCCTGGGTTATTTATTGAGGCCCAAGAAACAAAAGGGAAAAAAATAATCGGAAGTTGGGGGGGGGGGGGATGTTAAGTGGGGTCAACGTGGAGGGGGAGGAGGGGGGGGTTAAAGGTGGAGAGGGGGGTCATGGATAACAGGGCTCTTCTTCACGGGTCAGGAAATAAGTGAAACATAACGGCTCGGGTCGGGTCCGGTCGTGTCGGGTCCGGTCGGGTCGGGTCGGGTCGGGTCAGGAGCTTTCAAACTCCCACGGGTCGGGTCGGGTCACCCTTTTACCCGATCCGATCCAACCTGACCCCACCCGCGATGGTTGGTCAGGCTCGTGAACAGCCCTGAAAAAATACAGCTAATAGCGGGGGCTAAGGGTAGAAGGGGGTCGGGTAAATGGGGGTGGGGGGTGGGGGGGGGAGGGGTGTACTCGATATCATGCATGGCCGCAGTCGTATGACCATAGACCCTCGCATCCCTACAATGCCGGGACGGAGCACGTAGGGTTTTCACCGACCAGGCAGACATGCGCTTGCACCAAGCGCGAAGCGAAACGTGAGGTGTCCGGCTAGCCACGAGCCGCATGAAGGGTGGGCTGCATCCTACTAAGAATGGCTTGTACGGCGGACTTGCACATGGATGACAGCGGCAATGAGTTGATATATATTTCCGGTGTAGTCACTTCCAGAGACGGCAATGGGAATACTAGGTGACTGCCTCCTGCGTGCCTTGCCATAAAAACTACTGGTACTTGATATGACCATTCCCACTTGCGCGGAGTAAAGGCTCTTCACCTCGCACACAAGTGATCTAACCCGACCACCAGCTGTGACCGACCGCTAAAAAAAGAAAGAAAAAAAAAAAAAAAAAACGGTACCTTGGTTGTGTAGCTCAACTAATCATAGTCACCGGCATGTTTTTACAGTGTTGCTGCCAACAGACGCCAACCCAACCTATTTGGGGGGTGGGGGGTGTACTCGATAGCATGCATGGCCGCGGCCGTATGCCCACATACCCTCGATTCCCTACAATGCCTAGTAACAGACGGAGCACATCGTGTTTTCACCATCCAGGTAGACCGAGCACGTCGGGTTTTCACGGACCAGACATTGATTGCTTGCACCAAGCGCCAGGCGCCGTGAGGTGTTGGGCGAGGAGTCGCACGAAGGGCGAGCTGCATCCTGCTAAGGACAGCTGCATCTTGCTAGGGACTGTTTTGTGAGGCGGACTTCCTTGCGTTGGATAACAGCTTCCAATGGGGGGGGGGGGGGGGGGGGGGGGTGCGTAGTCGTTCGTTGCTTGCCTTTTGAGTCATTTGACCATTGACCACGCACCCCTCTCGAGACGGAAGGAGCACCGGGGCACAACTAGCGGGGGCTGAAAAAAAACAAGAACAACATCACACTTTGATCGAAAACAGCAAAAGAGCGAACGAAAAAAAACACAAAAACAAGGAAAAAAAAAATCGCAAAAAATCGCAAAAAAAAAAAAAAAATCGTCCGCAAAAAAAATCGCAAAAAAAAAAAATCGCAAAAAAATCGCAAAAATCGCAACAACAAAAAAACGAAACTCGGATGTCAGGCTCGCCTTGCTCCTGCAACCTGGCCAATGGAGAGCTTTCCTAGGCCGTTGGAGACCCCTCCGATTCCTGACGAGTAGCTGAAGACACCCCCCCCCCCCCCCCCCCCCCCCCCCCCCCCCCCCCCCCCCCCCCCCCCCAGATAAAGACAAAGACAAGACATAGAAAAGAAAGGAAAAAAAATGCAACGACAGGGCGGTTGAGGGGTAAGTAGGGGGCTACCGTATCACACTATAATAGTACGGGGAACCATAGCAAATAGGACCTACGGCACACACACAAAAACCTATATATTTTCCCTATTTTTATCAACAACATTTAGTCCTATTTACTATGCCCCCCCCGTAATACTGTGGTAGGGTGACGAAATCAGAGCCGATTTTCTCCAGAGCATGCCTTAGGGGCTTTTAGGGCACACACAACGAAAATGACCGCTGGCATATGAATATATTCCATCCACGCGTCGCTCCAATTTTACACTCTCCCAGTTGTCGAGAAGGGGAGTGGGGGGGGGGGGGGGGGGGGGGGGGGGGGGGGGGGGGGGGTTACTCAATATCATGCATGGCCGTAGTCGTATGACCATAGACCCTCGCATCCTTACAATGCCGGGACGGAGCAAGTCGGGTTTTCACCGACCAGGCAGACATTGCTTGCGCTAAGCGCGAAGCGAAACGTGAGGTGTTGGGCGAGTCGCATGAAGGGTGAGCTGCGTCCTACTGTTAATAAGAACCGCTTTTGAGGCGGATTTTCTTGCATATGGATGACAGCATCAATGAATTGATTCCATTTTCGGTGTGGCCACTTCTAGAGACAGCAATGGGAGTACTATGTAACTGCCTCGTGCGTGTCTCACCATATGCACACTACGCCATACGACCATCATCCCCCTTGTGCGGAGTAAAGGTTCTCTCCGTACAAAAATGATCTAACTTGACCGCCAGCCGTGGTAACCGCCAACAAAAAAAAAAAAAAAAAAAAAACGGTACCCTGGCTGTCTAGCTCACGCAGTGAGAGGCGTGTTTTACAGCGTCGTCGCCAACCGACGCCAACCCAACCTACCGTATATATACCAGGTATAAAATATAGGGGGGGGGGTGTTATCTTATTACCCGTGTGATACGGAAGTAGTGTGTTATTTTATCGCCCGGTGTGATTCGGTGTGCTATTTCACCATACGTGCGATACGGTATGTTATCGGATTACACGTGTGATGCCGTACGGTATATTATCACACGTGTGATACCGTACGGATATACAGACGGCCACTGCCAAGAGGGAGGGGGGGGGGGGGGCTGGAAGGCGTTCATACGTCGGACGAATAGATCAGGATCTACGTAGATCATCCACAGGCAGATCCTATCTTTTATCTAGATCCAATCTAAACGCCCAATACGCCGTTATGAAATCTGTTGAGAGCGATACTCCACAGCTCGGGCAGATAGATCATCTACAGATACACATCATCTAGACCATCTACACATAGATCATCTACAGCATCTAGTTCCTATACAGTTACAGACCCAACCCACAAGAAACAGGTTCTAGATCATGCACGTGATATGTACACCAGAAACACGTACATGATGAACTGGGAATGATCTGTAGATGATCTGTCATATCTGAGGTGTGAAAGTCTCCTACGTATTACTCCACAACGTCAACGTTAAGGAGGCGGGAGGGGGGGGGGGGGGGTGGGTGGGGTGTTACAGGTACTATATAGTTAGTACAGTAATGGTCTCGCTACGATATAGTGCCGGTCCCTAGATGTATGTATGCGCCAGCCAACAATACCGGCACTACTATAGCGGCAACCAACCGGCACTAATTACTCCGCACACCGCCACGCTTGTGGATTCCATTGGTGCCGAGCGATTTCACAGGCACTACCATTACGGGGGTCCATAGTTAATAGGACCTATGGTATACATAAAAACCTTTACATTTACCTATTTTTACTAACAATATTTGGTCCTATTTACTATGGTCCCCCGTAACAACTACAGCGGGCAGCCGGCACTACAGAGAGACCACTACCGTATTGATATACGAAGTAGTGTAGTGTACTCTAGTGTAGTTTAGTGTCAGGTATAGCATCGTACAGCAGTGCAGTGCATGCAGCCTTAGGGAAGCGCAGTAGAGTGCATTGCGTTGTTACAGCAGTGATATAAGCAGCAGTCGCAGTCGTGCGCGATGCAGTGTCGTCTGACCTCGAGGTAGGCAGGAAAGGGACGGACTTGATGCCGCTGACGACCTCCCTGTACAACCGCAAAGCGCTGTCGACCGCATCGTTCACCTGCGCACACGGCACACCGGCAGACCGACCGACCGACCGACCAAAGAAGGGAAACAGCAACACGAGTCGAGACATTCCACCAACCGAAAACAACACAGAAATGGAGATACCTTCCACCAATCAAAAAGAGAAGAAAAAACGAGACGTGCGTTCGACCTCTCGAACCAATCAAAGGCAGCGGACTGGGATACCCACACCAATCAAAAGGAAGCAACGCCTGATATAATAAACCGTAAACGCGCTTCGACATCGAACAATGCCGAACAACAGAGAAACGGAGAGACATCCGACCAATCAAAGAAGAAAACGGTACGTACTGTACGTTCGACCTCGACCGATCAAAGGGCAGCGGGCGGGCCGGAATTTTTCAACCATTCAAGAGACAGTAACGGCAGATATGCGGCGTAAAGCGCTTCGGCATCGCACAGATGTACTTTCGATTGTTCTTCGCTGAATAACGGAGAGGGAGTCGAGCAAACACCTTCTAGGGGCGGCGGCTTACTTTCTGGACCCGAAGCACGCGCTAGGGTAGTCCTGAAACAATATTCAAGTGAAAACATACCACCCTGTCCCGGAAGAAAATATATGTACTGCTGTTTGTGCAATAACATTCAATCCAGAACCGTCCTTAGATTCCTTCCAGGACAGAGTGGTCTATTATGTTGTACATTATACAGGCCGATAGTTGTTAGCTGCAGCCCCCACATAACGGGGCACTTGCTCAGCAAGAAAGTTGAACCATTGTGAAATGTTTTCCGGAAAGAAAAACTCTATGTCATAGGCCATATATTTCAAAAAAAAAAAAAAAAAAAAAACTGTTCGGCATTGGACACCTCCCACGCGTATCGGACCCATAGATCCGATAGATCAGATATATCATATATACTGTATCAGATAGATCAGATATATCAGATAGATGTTAGCTTGCCCGTCATGTGAACGCTATTCAGAATAAATCAGATAGATCAGATAGATAGCCTGCCCGTCATGTGATGTTGTTCAGGATCTGTTCAGTACAGATCCAACCAAGGAAACATGTGCTAGAGCACGATCACGCAGATTGTTGCGGGTCCCACCCGAGCAGCACTACAGTAGCTACTTGTAGATGACACCAGGTACAGATCAGGAAAGTATCTGCCCTCTGATATCGTGTTGCAGAACATGAGCTACCTACCCGAGCGAGGTGCGTAACCGTCCGCTTGTGGAAACATCGAGCAACGCAAAACCGATGGGAAACCCAGCACTTTACGGGTAAATGGACGAATCATGTGGAGAGAAAGGGCAACGAGCCGAGAGAAATTCGAACAAAATCAAACAAAAAGGCAAACGCAAAGGTCAGCCGAGCTGTGATTAATACAATCGACCGATCACCTATAACGAGAAAGCAACAGCAGCCCGATATACTGCAGTATATCAGTCGAAGAAAAGGGGAACGACGAGTGGAGATACAGTAGTAGACTGGTCCAAGAAGAGGAAGCAATCGTGTTGAGTTACAGGGCGAAAAGGTAAAAAAGGGAAAGGACAGGTAGAAAGAAGCCAGCCAGCCAAAAAAAAGAGGAAAACAACAGCCCACTCAAAGAAAAACAAAACAACGCGTAGCTACGGTAAACATATCGAAGAAACGGCGAATCAGCGGGTGGGTTGTTGAATCAACCAAAGACGAGAAAAGCCATCGGCTCGAGACGTTGGGCCAATCCGAGAACAGGAAATACACATGCCGGGATACCACTGTAAACGTCCCAAATCAGGAAAAAGTGGACGAACGGAAAAACAGGAAAACAACGGGTAGATACGCTAGACCAATCAAAATAAGAGGAGGACATCAGCGGGCCGAGAAATTAGACAAAAAGGAGAGAGGAAAAAGCCGAGTGGAGATGGCCATCAGCAAATGAAGCTATTGAAAGGAGTTCATGTCAGGGTGCATTTTTTGGCATCTGCATTTTCTTAAGGCACACCTACGTACCAACTAGTGGCACAGCAAACACTTACTTCAAAAGAGTCGGCGGTCGTTGGTGTTTACGAGATCAAGCGCCCAAGCGATAATGGGAGCAAACAAGCGACAAACCAAGCCATCAATATATCAAGCAAGAGATCAAGCGAGCGCGCAAGCAAGCCAGCAAGGGAGCAAGCGAGCAAGCAAGCAAGCGAGGGGGCGGGCATCCGATCCTTTGCAAACGCAAGCGCGCACGCAATCAAAAAGCGAGCAACGCAGGCCAGCGAGAGAGCAAAAGGAGCAAGCGAAAGCAAGCCCGCAAGAAAAGCAAAAGAAAGCCATCCTTTGCAACGCAAGCGCGCACGCGATCAAGCGAGCAACGCAGGCCAGCCAGAGAGCAAAACGAGCATGCGAAAGTAAGCCCGCAAGAAAAGCGAAAGAAAGCCAGCAAGCAATAGCAATAGCGAGCAAAAGCAAACGCAAGCCAGCTAGCGAGCAAAAGCAGTCAAGCGGCAAAGAAAAAAAAAGCAACGAAGCGAGCAAGCCAGCCGTCAAGCGAGCAAAGGAATCACCTTGAAAAGTAGAGATCAAACGATTAATTGAGCAGGAGAGCAAGAAACCAAGCGGGGACCCGAGGAACCAACAGACCAATCAATCAACCCACCAACCAACCAATCCAACAGACCAATCAACCAACCCACAAACCGAGCAACCAATCAATAAGCCAACTATCCAACCAACCAAGTCACCTTGAAAAGAACCCCCAGCATCTCCGCGTCCCCTTCCCCATTAGCCTCGATGAGGCCTGCTATCTTCGGCCCCGCCTGCTTCAAGTTCTCCACAACCTCCGCCGTGATGTCCGAATTGCGCACCTTTCGAAAAGCCACGCGGCACAAAAAAAATACGAGACAATACGCACAGATAAGACAGCTCGACTACTGTACCTGTAGCATACGGCAGCACTTATCACCGCAACCATTGTCCAACACGATTTTTCCAAGGGAATTTTATCTAGCATTTCGTCCCGAAAAACGCAGGAGAGGTCCTCAAAGGGGTACAAATTGAGAGTACAGTCCTAAAAGAGGTATACATCGAGAGAGTGCAGTCCTAAAAGAGGGTACAATTTGAGAGCGCAGTCGTAAAAGAGGTACCGTTTGGGAGCCAACGTACGATGAGCACGGTTGCCTCTGGGTGCGAGTGTGTGCGTGCGCGGCAGTACGAGTGTGACCATGCTGCAATCGCGTCGTTTCGGCACACCCCGCACACACTCACACCCCAAAACCATGCCGTAAAAATGGTTGAGTTGCCGTAAAAATGGTTGAGTTGGCACAGGGGTTGGTTGTTTCGATCGTTTTTTTTTCAGCTCTCGTTTTTTGTCGACAACGGTGTAAGGGTGCGCTACTAAACAGCCGAACAATATATTTATTTCGGAAATAAAGAAATAAAAAAATAAAAAACTCTCGAAAACACCTTGTGAATATTGTTTCGGTATTGGCAACCATTTTTTTTTTTATATATATATATATATATATATACATCCTCCGGCGGGTTGGTAAAAATAAAGCTCAAGCTCACCACACTTCCACGTTCCAATTTCGTGTCGTGTGTCAATTTATATCCCATAGCTCCCGTTGCAACATCAGAACAGGCTGCTGTTACCCCTGGAGTTAGGGCATGTTGACCCGACTTGGCATCCTTGACCCTTTTTTACGACTGCAGTTCCCG
This sequence comes from Macrocystis pyrifera, assembly GCA_031763025.1. Taxonomy (NCBI): domain Eukaryota; class Phaeophyceae; order Laminariales; family Laminariaceae; genus Macrocystis; species Macrocystis pyrifera. The sequence goes on from JASSKH010000016.1 coordinate 3,405,958, forward strand.
TGTTGGGGGCACCAACCACTGCACGTCCTGAGAGAGGTCAACCTTCCCCTTCTGAAAAAATCGAGCACTGAAAAGCGATCGCACCCCACTGTGACACGCGCCCTAATGAACTTAATTAACCCTTCTACTGTACATGCCATGTTAACTTAAGGCACATTTCATACCGGTATCCATGAAACGCAACGCTCGTGTGCACACAAACACGCCCACGTGCTTCGCGTACGTGTACGTAAAACAATCGTTTTATACGCACACTACTACGGGGGTCTATATTTAACAGGACCTACGGTACACATAAAAACCTACATATTTTACCTATTTTTACTAACAAAATTTGGTCCCATTAACTATGGACCCCCGTAATACATACAAGCGAAAACACAACACACACTCCTTGTATACACACAAACATGGGTGCACATGTACACAGGGCACACAGCACGCTAATACATATACAAAAAACACGTGCACATGCAAGGGAAAAAAAAAGCCTGCACATACATACGTACAAACCCACATACGTCACACTCTTGCCTACGCACACCAACACACGCGCATACAAACGCATATAATTTCCAAGTCCGCAGGAACAGATGAAACGTAACTATTAATCACGACCGACGGATTGGGCTCTACCGACGTTAGTATTTCGACCAAGAGGCAAGGGGTATAGGAGAGAGATGGTGGTCACTCTTGAGTGCCTTCAGCTTGACGTGCATAGCTGCGCCGGGCACAGCAAAGGTACAGCACACGAGCACGGCACCGCCCGCGGCCGAGTGAGAGGCCTATAGCCTAGACTAGACTAGGTTCACATTGCTAGACACAAGAACACATGCGCATACAAACAAATACAAAACACACACTCGTACAGCTTCACAGATAGATCATCTATAATATGATCAGCTACAAATAGATCATCTGCAGATAGATCACCTACAGATAGATCATCTACAGATAGATCACCAACAGACAGATCATCTACAGATAGATCATCTACACACCGATCATCTGCAGATAGATCAGCTACAGACAGATCATCTACAGATAGATCCTAACCTACCGTTATGATATGCTGTGCAGCATCCGTCAAGGACAGATCCAACCCAGGAAACATGCCGTAGGTCATGCAAATTGCAAGACTCCCACCCGGCAACACGAACTATGGGATAACCAGATCATACAGATCGTACAGATCAGGGATCTATCTGATCTACTGCAGATCACGATTTAGGAATCGATCATTCGTCCATTGTGCTCACAGTTTCACACAAAAAAAACGCTTGCCAGGTACACGTACACACAGCGCTTACAACACCCATAAAAATATCCCTCTCTCGCTCCCTCCCTCCCTCCCTCCCTCCCTCCCTCCCTCCCTCCTCCCTCCCTCCCTCCCTCCCCTCCTCACCTCATCGCGCGATTCCGCGGCGTGCAGCACTTGCTCCAGCATCTCCGAACACGAGGCCCCCGTCGTGACGATCTCTCGATCGGACACTGTTGTCAACACCACGAGGGTGGAAAGACCCGGATGGCACCGACCGCACCATGTTAGACGACGGGGGATAGGAGGTAGCGGGCGGGGGGGGGGGGGGGGGGGGGGGGGGGGGGGGAGCGAAAGAGAGGTGGCTTATTTGGGGGGGGGGGGGGGGGGGGGGGGGGGGGGGGGGGGGGGGGTACTCATTTGTTGCTTGCCTTAGTCGTTCGACCATTCACCACGCATCCATTTCGAGACAGAGGGGAGGGGGGTATGCGGGTGGGGGGGAGCGGGGTATGGGTGGGGGGTGGGGGGGGGGCGTACTCATATGTTGCTTGCCTTAGTCATTCGACCATTGACCACGCATTCCTTTCGAAACGGAGCACCGTTCCTACTCCTAATAGAGGCACCTCCAGGGGGGGGGGGGGGTACTCATCATCATGCATGGCCGTACTCGTATGACCATAGGGGGAGAGAAGGGGGGGGAAGGGATGGGGGGGTGGGGGGTGGAGGGGGGGCGGTGTACTCATTATCATGCATGGCCGTAGTCGTATGACCACATACCCTCTTATCCCTACAATGCCGGGACGGAGCACGTCGGGTTTCGGGGGGTTTGGGGGGGGGTAGAGCGGGTAGAGGGGGGGGGGGGGGGGGGGGGTGGCGTACTCATTTGTTGCTTGCCTTAAGTCATTTGACCATTGACCACGCATCCCTTTCGAGACTGGGGGGGGGGGGGGTTCGACGGAAACTAGCGACCGCAGCAGCGAACGGAACGGCAGCAACGGTGGGCAGGAAGAAGGTACAACCAAAAGCGAAGCAAAAAAAGCGGGGCAAGGGATTCGTGTCAGAGCCGAAAAAAAAGGGCAGAAAAGAACACCCACACTCCCACACTCCCGCACCTGACAACGAGCTCAGCTCGGGCGATCCCTCCCCCACGCCTCTCCGTGAAGACCCACTCGTCGAATAAGCCCCCTTCCGCCTCCCCCCCCCCGCCCCCGCCATCGCCCCCGCTGACCCTGCCCTGCGGCTAGAGGAAGAAGGTTGGTCGAGGAGGCTTCCCGCTCCCGGGTCGAGTACGGGGGGTCTGTCCGACTGGTACTGCTCTGAAAACGGTAGTCCTTCCGCCCTGAGCTCGTGGTAGGTTTCCACAAACAACGGGAACTCTTGCTGAAGACGGCAAACGAACGGGGGAAGTGGGGAAGGGGGGGGGGGGGGGGGGGGGGGGGGGGGGTGTGTACTCAATAGGAGAGATGTACTCATCTCATGCATGGCCGTAGTCGTATGACCATAGACCCTCGCATCCCTACAATGCCGGGACGGAGCATGTCGGGTTTTCACCGACCAGGCAGACATTGCTTGGGAAAAGAGTAAATGATGTATTTTACTTACACCGCCGATGCACTCCTTGCGGGTGGGAGGGGCGGCGAACCGCAGCATGGAAGGCACGACCGTGGACGTTTTTATGGAACAGGCGTTCGCGCGAAACGGCGTTCGTAGAGGAGGTGGGACATCCTGCCGTTGTCCGAGGCAGCTTCGCACCTCAAAACAGATATCATCAAATTCCCACTTCCATCATCTACGCGCAGTAGCAGCTATTCCCGATGCAGTGCACATGATCGAATCCCCTAAGAAAAAAACTCTGCGCGAGGTACATTAGCTATTTCGGCGGGCCATAGTAAATAGGACCTAAGGTATACACAAAAGCCTATATATTTACCTATTTTTACTAACAATATTTGGTCCTACTTACTATGGTCCCCGGAAATAGCACATGCTTCCTGGGTTGGATGTATGCTTCCTGGGTCGGGTACGCGCGACGCAACATCCTGCCACAACCACTCACGACGGCAGGTGAGGAACTAGATAATCTATCTGTAGATTACCCATTAGCCCGAGGTGTGCTCGCGGCTTGCAACTCCGCATGCAAAGCGTCCCCACGGGGCAATCGAAGCCCGGAGCGGGCCCACAAGAGGTCCAAGCTACCAAGTTTTAAGGGTAACAAAAAAACAAGGTGTAAGAAGAAAAAAAAAAAGCAACCCGCGCATCAGGATAACAAGAAACACGCAGCCTGTGCAGCTACGTACGGCATCGAGATAAGGGGGCAAGCGCACGGCGGACGCTGCCCTGCCGTCGGCGCCAACGAGGGGGGGGGCGGACGCCTCGAGCAGGTGATCCAATGCGTGATCATGTCGTGGAAAGTACGCGGTGGATTGCCGCATACCTCAGGTCTAATACCGGACGGACCGACAGACCTTTCCTGGGCGACCTTGAACTTGTGGGAAATGAGGCGTTACTACCTTTAGGGGAGAGGGGACCTGGTGTCTACACACAGGAACAAACAACTACTAATAACGGGTGTCATCTCATGCCGCCGCAGGGAGGCTTTCGTTGATCCCAAACGCCTCGCGGATTGAGGCAACGACGGAATTGTGACGACATCATTCTTGGGGAACCAAAAGGCGGGGACACGAGTAAAGTGTCCCCGGGGGTGGAGAGAAAGCCTCGTGGTCGCAAAAACTGAGAGAAAAATCTCTCCCACTCCCATCTACATCGATCCTACAAAACAGCACGGAACACGGGAAAAAAGTAGGAAGCGGGAAGGGGCGGAAAAGTATACCAAACGCGCCCGCCCGCCCGCCCGCCCGCCCGCCGTGTGGTGCGCGAAGGACGCCGACAACAACATCAGCCTTTGCGGTGTATGTTTTATCTGCACATCTATTCTCTGCAAGGAGGAGTGCCGTGTTGATTGGCGACGGACCAACGCGAGGGTACCGTCTAAAACTCAACCTTTATACGGCAAACTGCGGTACAGTTTAGGGGAAAAAACCACTATTAATGTTGAAAAAAAATGCGCGGCTTGTCCCCGAAACGGGAGTGTAGTTTCCCCAACTAAAAGGGTCTCACGATGGAAGCACGCCCTCTCAGACGGGTTTCCAAGTTGCTTTTCTGGACAACGGGGAGAGAGTGAAAAAAAAAAAACGTCCGAGGAAAAGAGTTCACGGAAAGACCTCTCGACGAAATTTCTCGAAAAAAGGGTCGTCGTTTTCGTCATGTTTGCCCCCGCTGGGAAAGTCATCCCAGGGGGTGTGTTAATCATATCACAGGGGGTGTGATAACTTATCACACCCGGGTGATATTTTATCCCGCGTGTGATATACGGTAGTAGTAAGCCCTGGGTGAGAGTCTCTGGCTGGTCGCAGTAGAGAGACCTCCTTGATCCCAAACTATGTATCCCAGGCACGAACCAAAGCTACGGTGAAATGTTACAAAACAAGAGATGTACATACATATACCAGGTATACATGAGTATATTTTCGGAAATAAGGAAACAAGGAAACACGGAAAAAAAAAAAAAAAAAAAAAAAAGGAACTCACCCGTCGAGGCAAGAACGCCTCTCCCCAGCTCTGGATGACGTCCAGCGATTGGTCGGCGACCGCCAAGCTCTCCCTCCCCGACTTGTACGATTGAGCCTTGTTCGGCAACCCCGGTCGGCAACCATCGTAATCATCGACACCATCGACGTAAACATCATCGTACAGTAGTAGTAGTAGTCGTTGTTAGTGTTGTTCCAATATTTCGTGTTAAATTTTGTGTTCGGAAACAGAGGGGGGGAGAAGGTGAAGGGGGGGGGGGGGGGGGGGGGAAGACAGGGATTAAGGGAGGGAAGGAAGGAGGGAGGGAGGGGGGGAGGAAGGGGGGGGGGGGGGGGGGGGGGGGGGGGGTGTACTCAATAGGAGAGATGTACTCGATCTCATGCATGGCCGTAGTCGTATGACCATAGGCCCTCGCATCCCTACAATGCCGGGACGGAGCATTTCGGGTTTTCACCGACCAGGCAGACATTGCTTGCACCAAGCGCGAAGCGCCGTGAGGTGTCCGGCGAGTCGCATGAAGGGTGAGTTGCATCCTACTAAGAACCGCTTGTGAGGCGGACTTGCATATGGATGACAGCTTCAATGAGTTAGTTTAATTTCCGGTGTGGCCCCTTCCAGAGACAGCAATGGGAGTACTACGTAACTGCCTCTTGGGTGCCGTACCTTGAACACTACGTGATACGATCAATTCCCTTGTGCAGAGTAAAGGGTCTTTACTTCGCACAAATGATCTAACTAGACGACCAGCTGTGGGCGACCGCCAAAAAAAAAAAAAAACAAACGGTACCCTGGACGTCTAGCTCACGTAGTGAGCGGGGGGGGGGGGTGGGGGGGGGGGGGGAAGGAGGGAAGGAGGGGAGGAGGGAGCAAAACAGAGTACGCCCTCTCGCTGCCTCGGTCTCCATCACACGAGGCGTTTTTCATCTTCCTCTAGTCCGCCCTCCATCCCCCCTTCGCTATCTCTTTCTGGCCGTCTCCGCATACCATTTTCCTCCCTCCCGCCCTCCCCATATATTATATATAGATTGGGTAGGCGTCGGTTGGCAACGACACAATAAAGCATGCCGCTCACTACGTGAGCTAGACAACCAGCGTACCGCTTTTTCTACAGCGGGCGATCACAGCTGGCGATCGTGTTATACGGTAGATATGTGCGGGGTGGAGAACTTCCACTCCGCACAAGGGAAATGATCGCATCACGTAGTGTCTATGGTAAGGCACCCGCGAGGGAATCAAATAGTACCCCCACCGCTGTCTCTGGAAGGGGCCACACTGAAACAAAAAATTAACTTATGGAAGCTGACACCCATGTGCACGCCCGCCTCACAAGCGGTTCATAGTAGGACGCAGCTCACCCTTCATGCGACTCGCCCGACACCCCACGGCGCTTCGCGCTTGGTGCTAGCAATGTCTGCCTCAGGTCGGTGAACACCCGACATGCTCCGTCCCGGCATTGTAGGGATGCGAGGGTCTATGGTCATACGACTACGGCCATGCATGAGATCGAGTACATCTCTCCTATCGAGTACACCCCCCCCCCCCCCCCCCCCCCCCCCCTCTCCGCCTCCACAACTCCACTTTTATCTCACCCTCGCTATCTTTGCCATGGCCATCATGAAACGCTCCGACGCGATCTCTCGGTACACGGGGTCTCCACAGTTCTTCACCAGCGTTTCGGCGAGGGTCAGAGAAACCGCCAGAACGCGCAAATTCCCCGACCCGAGATTCTTGCGCAGTACTCGGATAACCTCCGTCAGCCTGCGGTGCACATACGAGCACGTACATACATATATATATATATATATACGTACGTACACATGATACACAGCAATAGGAGCAGAAATAGTTGGGGGGGGGGGGGTTATCAAACAAGAAAAAAAAAACAGGGAAAAAAAAACACCTCCAAGCTGTGCCGTCGGTAACTACAGCAAATGTGGTGTCGAACACTTGAATGCCAGGTAAACATCATGGCCCCTTTTACTTTCTGCGCTACCAGGGTATTTTCGTCATTCCATCCCCTACTATCAAAAAGCCTTCTAGGATATATATATACCATTACGTGGGTCCATAGTAAATAGGACCTACGGTACACACAAAAACCTATACATTTCCCTATTTTTTACTGGCAATATTTGGTCCTATTTACTATGGTCCCCCGTAATACCTCCCTGGGCGGGAATATAAGGACCGTTCATACAATAACATGAAGACCAAGCGGTCCTAGATAGACCACACCTTGCCAAGATGAGTTTCGACGGAATCTTCAATCTCACCGCTCACTGTTTTTTTTTCTTCTTTCCGTACCAAGTATAACATTAAGCAGGAACTCTTACGGTACGTGTTGCCGGCTGTGGGTGGACGCAGAAACTCTTACGGTATGTGCTCACTTTTGACCATCGCAAGACAAATTGCTGCGGGAAGGGGAGAGGGGGTAACAGACGCAAAAAGAAAACACGCCTAAAACTTCCCCTTTTCTTGTACAGGGGAAAATAGACTCAAAACCCAAAATGATCAAGTCTAAACGAAAGAGTCAAAAACGGAAAAAAGACATACACACGTACGTACGTGCTCGTACTACGAAAAAGTCACAACACGAGAAGAGAAAAAAAAAAAAAAAACGGAAAGAGTTACTCGCAAAACAAAAAAGTCATAAACCAAAAAAATCGCGAAACGAAATAGGCATCCTCGTGTAGATGGGTACGTTTTTTTTAAGAAAAGCAAAAAAGTATAAACAATACTTTGCGAGTAAAGAAATACATACGTCAAAAAGCCACAAAACGAAGAAACAAAAAAAACGTATTCAAACGAGTTTTGCCAAAAATAAACAAAAAACTTACACCACGGGATCCCTCTCGCGATTGAGACCATCGACGATTCGCATGTTCAAAGTCCAGTCCGGGGAGATGAGCATTTCGCTGCAGGCGTTATCCACCAGCTTCATCAAAGCATCTGCCGAACAATGAAGAAGCAGATTTATATTAGTGTGAGCAGTAGTAGTAGTAGTAGTAGTAGTAGTAGTAGTAGTAGAGTAGTAGTCCTACTGTAGTAGTAGTCCTACTGTAGTAGTAGTAGTCCTACTGTAGTAGTAGTAGTCCTACTGTAGTAGTAGTAGTAGTAGTCCTACTGTAGTAGTAGTAGTAGTCCTACTGCTGTGGTGTATATGTCATTCACATAAAGGCGACAGCGAAAACTCTCAGGATTCTGTCGAATAAATACCTGGTACCAGGTAGGCGCGCGTAGGCGTTTGGCCAAAATATCCAAAACGGCTCGGAAAAAAAGACAAAAACGGGTGTGCAAACAAGAGATCCAATTTTCGCTCCGTCTAAGAAAACTACTGCAAATGAACAAGAATCCAGAACCCAGGGCCTTCTAGCCCTTATATGCCAGTTTCCCCCCCCAACAATTTACCACCTTAGACCGGATCGAATTTTGTAACAAAAATTTCTGTCAAATTATTGCTACACGACGGGCCATCGTAGGCGCAAAAACCGATATATTCCGGTATTTTTAGTAAAATAATATTTGGTCCTGATCAGGACCCATCGTAGGCACAAAAACCGAAATATTCCAGTATTTCTATTAATAGAAATAATATTTGGTCCCGATCTCGATTACTATGTTCCCCCCGTAATAATTTCGTCGAAGAAAGCAGTTTTTTACCAGCAGATACACACTATTACGGGGGACCATAGTGAATAGGACCAGATATTTGTTATTACGGGGAACCATAGTAAACAGGACCAAATATTGTTTAGTAAAAATACCTAAATATATAGGTTTTTATGGATGCCATAGGTCCTGCTAACTATAGACCCCCGTAATAGTAAAAATAGGGAAATATAAATATTCTTGTGTGTACCATAGTAAATAGGACCAAATGCTCTTGGTAAAAATAGGGAAATATATAGGTTTTTGTGAGTACCGTAGGTCCTATTTACTATGGCCCCCCGTGAAATAATAACAGCGTTGTAACCATGGGGGAATCAAATAGTTCACGATTTTGCGACTTTTTGGCGCTGCTGATTCGCAACTTCGAGGTCACGTTAAAAAAAAAAACATCTCGTGCGTCGTGTTCCTGGCCGTCCACGACCTGCCGGCTGGTGCATCCGACGGGCCTCACCAACACCAAACGAAGCGTGAGTCGATTTTCTGTGGGCTGTGGTTGCTTGTTTGGGGGGGAGGGCTGCAGCTGCCTGCAGGTGTGACCTACAAACGTTCAGTCGTGGGTTGCTTTCGGTCTCCTGTTGTGCCTTACGCAGAGCTTGTACCATAACCTTCGACCAACTATTACGGGGAACCACAGTTAATAGGACCCACGGTACACACAAACACCCACATATTGCCATATTTTTACCAACAATATTTGGTCCCATTTACTATGGCCCCCCGGAATAACAATATTTGGTCCTATTCACTATGGCTCCCCGTAATAGCTGCTGCAACAGAACACACTTAAGAGTCGAGAGGTGTAGATATGTCACCGTCGAGAAAGTACGGACGGCCAATCTGGAGAGAATCGCAAGCTGCCACAACCCTTTCGAGAACTGCAGTCCCCATTCGGGGACCAATCCAGCCAAATTCTAAGTAGTTTGTCCTCAAAACGGGACTACTGCAGTTCTAAAACGGATCAAAGCTTAAAAAACAGAAAAGCTGAACGAAACACCTGTTCTCTGCTACAGTGTGTAAGGCACGAGCCAACCGAGGGGCCCAAATTGAAGCGCGTCAAAAGCAGTGGTGTCACCAATAGGCACTGAAAAGGTAATCAACCCCGTTAGTACCGCAGTCCCGGTTTGGGGACAAACTAGTCTAATTCCAAGTCACTGTCCCCAAAACGGGACTGCCGTACAAAAAGGGTTAAATGTAGAGATTCGGGGATTCGAGCAATAACGCGGAAATCCGGGTGTGTGTGCGGTAGGGGGGGTATTAGTTTCCCCCGAAGCCTTGAAATTTTATTTCCACCCGAGGTAACGAAATTCCGATACATGATATGTGGAATCGAAATTTCAGATATATAGAAATATCGAAAGTGTGTGGTCCCCTCCATCCCCTGGTGTGTGTGTGTGTGTGTTTTTCACATTAAACCGTTCTTCTACTCGTCGACATCCAGCAAGCCCAGTGTCCGTGCTGATTCTTCACCCTAGAAAGATACGAGCTCTGTGGTCACAGACTACGACACAGAGATAACACACCGTAATGCATTAATAGCCTACGCAATACCATGCCTTCGCACTATTAATAGGTGCGGCCGACACAACATACATACATACGCCAGCAACCAAAATACACCATAAAGAAAGAGAAGCAACGAAGAAACCAAACCGAAGAAGAACAAGAAAAAGAAAAAGAAAAGGAGAAGAATCCCAAATAAATAAATAAAATGGGAAGCCAAAGCTCAGACACATACATACTTACCCCGAGCATGAGCCAAAAGGGACGTGCAAGGGGAAAGATACGAGAAGGAAAAAGGGGACTATGCATCCCGGTGAACACTTAACTAAGTAAAAAGAGCAATAGTGAGTGGGCCAAAATACGCTCGTCACCCACCCACTATGTAGTAGTACTTCTTTCATAAGGATAAGAAGGGAAAAAAATCAAAATGCATACCGAACGGCCGCAGCAGTTGGCGGCACGAGTAGCAAAGAAAAGTCCAATCTATTAGTCGGCTTGGTACCTTGCTACCCTATCTGCGGTCTCTCTGCTACTCTCTTCTACCGCGGTTTCCCTTCTGCTCCTCCTGTTCCCCCCCCTGCCCCCATACACTTGTACGGTGTTCCTTCTACCCCTCCTGCTGTTACCCCTCCCCCCATTCCCTCTAACACTACCTGCAGCGGATGCACGGCGCTGTCTACTCAGCTTAGCCTCAACCTCGTGCCACCTGCCCATGAACTGTTCAGCTGCTTCGAGGATTCCCCGGTACCATTTTCCCGTCTGTTTTGCTGCAGTGGGCCACAGTGCGGTCCCAACTCCAAAGACTAAGGGGGAGTCTTCCGTTGATCCCTCGGTGGCTTTGAACACTCTAAGGTCCTCAGCAATGGCCCTAGGCCAAGTCTTGGGCTGCCCGCCTGGTTTCGGGCTCCCCCCACCAGCGATCGTCCCGAACATCAACCGACTGGGCAATCGCCCCTCGTGTTGCCGCACCACAGCCCCCGCAAAGAAGAGTCGCCGTTTACGGATGGTCGTTTCGATACTTTCGCATCGTGTTATCCTGAGCGCCTTCGCATACGAGAGGGTGGTGTGGTCGGTGCGTAGTCGGCGCTGGAAACCAATGACTCGCAGAAGGACTTCGTGGTGGGCTGATCGAAGCTTGGCGAAGTGGTCCGCATTGAGGGTCCACGTCACGCAACCGTACAGCAAGGTCTCAATCACCTCGGCCTTCAGCATCCGGACTTTCAGACTAAGCGGTGCGTTCGTCCTATCGTACAGTTCCGGACCATACCGTTTGAGGCATGTGGCATCCCCCGTGCTTTTTTTCTACGCCAATGACACTGTGAACAAAACTTTCGATTTTATGGAATAACGAAATCGTATGTATCGATTACTTAGCTCTTGTGTGTGTCGATATCGTGTCGGACTTGATTGTCGTTTATCGGTAACGTATCGAACTCGATTATCGTATGTCGATATCGTATCGAACTCGATTATCGCAATCGATTATCGTTTATCGATATCCAACACTGCCCGAGATACTGCTGGTAGACACAAGTTCTGTGGGGCACAAACTACGCGGCCAAAAATACAACGCACCGCAAAAAACAGCAGTCACAAAGATCAGAACGAACGACGGAACGCCGACGACCTACTGGACACGAAAAAAAAAAAAAGAGATCACACAACATGCGAGCGAAAGACCAGACACATGGATAGAAGAGACCGAACGACCGGTACCGATACACGATCGACCCACAAACAACCGAACTTATCACAAGTTACCATAAAAAGTGTGACCGAACCGTGACCACAAATTTACCACGACTAACGGCAAGCAAGCAAAAACACAAGCGACCACAAGCGACCACAAGCGACCACAAGCGACCACAAGGAAGCAGAAATGACAACCAGAAGTGACCATTTCGAGGGACCATAGTAAATAGGACCGAATATCCTGAGGCTGATTATTCTCCGAAAACGGGCAGAGTGCAAAACCACAAAGCGAAGCGCCTCCTGAAAAACGGAAATATCTCGACGACATACTTCCAAAGCCATCCTTATGGTCATCGACACCAATGTATTCATGCCTCATGGGGTGTGCTATTTTTATCACCCGTGTGATCACGACGGCGGTACACAAAAGTAGTGGTCAACATATAGTGCCGTTTGTGGATAATAGTGTCGGCTGCCCGCTATAGTAGTGCCGGTCAAATCGCTTGACACATATGGGACGGACCAGTGTGGCTGTGTGCGGAGTAATTAGTGCCGGTTGCCGCCATATAGTGCCGGTTGCCGCTACTGCATAGTGCCGGTATTGCTGCCTGGCGCACACATACACACCGGCACTATAGAGGGACCGGCCACTACTACTGCTGTACAGCAAAACGGTCGACAAGCGGCCAAAAGGGGCGACGACGAGTGACCCCAAGCGACACACACACGCGTTGCCAAGCGGCCACAAGTGACCGCAAGCTACCACAAACCAGCGTCTGTTGCTGCTGTTTTCTTATAAACACCATCACTCGTCACCAAATCACCGCCGTAATCTCTAAAAACTCCGTGCTTACAAGACGACCGCCACAACTTTTGTGCTTCACGACCATGAAGGACCACAAGGGCCAGGTCGAAATCTGTCAACAAAAAACAAACGTTTCAAAATTCGGTAAAAAATGGAATATAGACGAGACGTATTACGCAGCTTGCAAAGTTGAGTATCAACTATTTAATCAGTCGAACTCACAGCTGACGTATTTAAAAAAATTATAAAAATATTTCCCAATACTTCACAGGGAGGGAACGATAAACATGCGTCCCCTACCTTAACGCCCGGCAAGTTTCCAAGGTTCCGGCAAAGTGGAGAGCCATCTCCACATTCTATGGCCATTTCCTAGAGCTGTGATTCGGCAGGATTCAACCCTTTCAGAACTGCAGTCCCGTTTGGGGTACAAGCCACTCAAATTTCAAGTAATTTGTCCCCCAAACCGACTATTACGGGGGGGCCATAGTAAACAGGACCAAATATTGTCAGTAAAAGTAAAGTAAATATATAGGTTTTTGTGTGTACTGTAGGTCCTATTTACTATGGTCCTCCGTAGTGGTTAGTAGTCGGAATAACAGTTATCAGGCAGTCGTTTCCCGGAGGTGCCTACTTATCCGATTGGCTGGGTTTTACAACCCGATACCTAATACTCGTAGAAAGGATTGCTGAATGCGGGATATATATTTCCTTCTCCGGGCGGGGTCCGGGGGGCGGGCGGATTTGGCTCAGTTCGACCGCCTGACTTCAGTCGGCAAGCCGACTTGCCGATCACACTATCACGGGGGACCATAGTTAACAGGACCTACGGTGCACACAAAAAACTATATATTTACCTATTTTTACTAACAATATTTGGTCCTATTTACTATGGACCCCCGTAATATGGTGGTTGGCGAACGGCACCTACCGACTAGTTATAAGTCGTGAAATACTGCCGAATCGCAGCTAGCTCTAGCACTTAAGGTTGTAATAACCGAGCGACTTCTACTATTCCGGAGGACCATAGTAAATAGGACCTACGGTACATACAAAAACCTATATATTTCCCTATTCTTACGAACAATATTTGGTCCTATTTACTATGGCCCCCCCGTAATACGAGTGAAGATACCACGCGTCCTATACAACATCGTACATCGCTGCAAAATTTCGCCAACAGTTGCTGCTGCTGCTGCTGTGAAACTGCCGTGAGACTGCTGTGAGACTGCTGTGAGACTGCTGTGAGACCTCTGCGCAACGTCATGAAACAACAACTGTTACAGCAGGAGAAGGCTTTCACGTTTTCATCTTCTGGTGTACCTGGTATGCTTTCAAAGCCACGCACCCTCACTTCTGGTGGCATCTGGTGTCGCATGCGTCACATGCAACATGCCACCAAAAAAAACACATGTATTACGCCACAAAACAGTTCGAATTTTGACACAGTAGCAGCAGTTTGTTTCGCGAAAAAAAAAAAAACACGAAAGAAACAAGAACAATTTCACAACTTCACGTTTCGTCCAAAAGTCATGCTATTACATATTATATGTATTCCATGTGATGTTATCAAGCGATATTCTTCGATAGAGCCAAAAACAAAAGGGGCGAAGATGAGGTAGATAACCGAAAGAAAACATCTCTATACGTACGAATACGTATCATCAGTATGAAATATCACTCTTACTACTGTAGGGGACCATAGTAAATAGGACCAAATATTGTTATTACGGTGGTCCATAGTTAACAGGACCTATGGTGTACATAAAAACCTATATATTTACCTATTTTTACTAACAATATTTGGTCCTATTAACTATGGCCCCCCGTAATGGAAAAAAGAGGTAAAATATATAGGTTTTTGTGTGTAACGTAGGTCCTATTTACTATGGTCCCCCGTAAATAGTTCAGAGACGCACACAGATAGGGGGGGGGGAGGGTGTTTGCATTTACAAGGCCTAGACGGGGGGGGTGCACTAAAACCAACTACACAACAAAAATGACACAGAAAAAATCTGTAAATCGTATGAAATTGGCGCGGATATCCCGACATCCTCCACCCCACTGATTTGTTTTTCATTGGAACATGAAGGGGGGGGGGGGGGGGGGGGGCAGTTGTGGCGTCATTTTCTCATTTTGGTCTAGCGTGTACCTTCCAGCAACTAAAAAGAAACAGCACGCCAAGTGCTCTTGGTTTGCGTCAGGGACGGTAGCTACGGAACATATATATGTACATGAGGTTTCGTTTAGGTTTTTGCGGTAAGTTGGTAACTTGTGTTTTGACAAAAAAAAAAAAAAAAAAAAAATGGTGAAAAAAAGCCTCCATACACACTGGAAACCCCTGAACGTTTCGTTTTTCTTGGTGGGGTCTAGCTCTCTGGCTCGTTTTTTTCACGGTAATTTGCGTTTAAAAAAAATTGCCGTGGTAACAAATGTCTCCATACACAATGGAAACCCCTGGATGTTTCGTTTTTCTTCATGGCTCTACAGCAGTAGGTCTCTGGCTAGACTATTACGGTGGTCCATAGTTAATAGGACCTATGGCACACACAAAAACCTATATATTTACCTATGTTTTCTCCCAAAATTTGGTCCTATTTACAACGGTCCCAGGTGACACGCAACAGAGGCTATTTCGTGCTCGGTCGGGATTATTTCGACGATTTTCCTTGAACGGGGGATAACAAGGATGCACCCCCTCAATCTAAAAGCCTTGCGGTATTTCTGGTAGCGGTAAACGGCGAGCGGGAGTGGTCCGCAGCTAAAATCGGTGCTTACCGGCGCGTCACGGCTCTGAAATAGCGGTAACTAACTATTTACGGAGGGCCACAGTAAATAACACCTACGGTACACACAAAAAAAACATACATATTTCCCTATTTTCACCAACAAAAGTTGGTCCCATTTACTATGGTCCCCCGTAATACCACTTGAATACGACACTATTACCATCCCTGGTCTTCTTCGTCACAGGGCAAGCCCTTTGGCGAACGAGATAGAGAGCGCCAAAAACAATGACACCTCTATTAACAGTGACATCAGTTTATCATACCGTTATCGGTTATCATAACGTTATCAGTGATCGTGGTTTGTCATCAGCTACCATATCAATAGCTGTCATCAGTCATCAGAGTATTATCAGTCATCACAGTCAAAAATCAGTATTCAACCGTCCACTGCTGTACGGGCGGCGTGAGGGCGCACAAGCGCGGGTAAGGACCGTCTCGCGCCCCGCGCCTTACGACTCCTTGCATTCAACCATCGTAACTCGGACACCAACCATTGTATCACCCCTCAATCACGCGGTGGTGGCCGTCGCTGCCATCGCCAATATACTTATCCGTCAACCTTCCAAATAGGGTCAATGACGAGCGAAATCCGAGTACACCTGCTACCTGGTATAGCGTGAAGCCCGACGAGGATTTTCGCAATCCTCTTCTATCTCTGGACGCGTGCTGCGATATAGAAAAGGTAGTACATTTTAACCCTAAACAATATTTTTGCCTGACGCGGGACCCTTCAACCAAAATATATTGGGAATGCCATCAAGCGTTTTAGGATAACATTCCCTGATGTACGTGGGCTTTGGGATTGTGAAGCATCGGCTTTGAACTTTTTCGCCTTCCCTCAAAATCCAGTTTTGGGTCATAGTGCAGAGGTCTTCACGTGAGGAGCCTCAGAAAATTCTCAGAAAATTCTCAGAAAATTCTACAGAAAAATGCAGTTGAATTGCAGAATCTCGATATTTTAAAGTAAGCCACATATAAAATGAGTGAAACGGCTGCACGTAAAAATAAAAAATAGGGGTTTCCACACATGTAGTGCGGCTTTTTCTGCCAGGGGGAGGGTAGGGGATATATGTCTAGACAGACGGATTTACCTTGACAGGCAGACAGACAGACAGCTTGACACCGACATGTCTCCTGACATCTTTGCATGTTGCCATCTACTACTGTGCTACTTTATCTATCTCACCAGACGGCATCTCTCCAGAGTGAGAAATCACCACGGGCTGGGTGGGTGCCCTGGATGTCGATGGGGCATCCACTATTCCCAACAGTATCTACTGCTGTCAAAAAAAAAAAGGGGGAACACCAAAACACACACACATGTATGTGTGCATGCATGCGCTTCCGGGTCCATACGTAGTGCCCTATACTGCAGATGTCAACGCCATCGTCGACCCGACCAGACCCGACCCGACCCGACCCGGCCTGACCCGCGAGATCTGACCCGACCCGTCAAGACCAAAAAGGTAGAAAAAACGAAAGGAAACATAAATCAGTGGGGTAGAATTTCCGGACGAATTCACGAAAAAAAACTTTTTTTTTCAACTGTACCAGGTACATACCAGGTACAGGAGTAGTGGTCAATATATAGTGCCGATTGAGTATAATTGTGCCGGCTGCCCCATATAGTGCCGGTGTAGTCGCTTGGCACAGATGGGATTACAGTAACCAGTGTGGTAGCGTGCTATTACGGGGGACCACAGTAAACAGGACCTACGGCACACACAAAAATCTACATATTTACCTATTTTCACTAACCATATTTGGTCCTATTTACTATGGCCCCCCGTAATATTAATGTTAATAGTGCCGGTTGCCGCTATATTAGTGCCGGTATTGTTAGCTCGCGCATACATACATACATACAGGGACCGGCACTATGCATTGTAGAGGGTCCATTACTGCTGTATACGTAGCAGGTATATGTTTTCAATTTTTTCTTAGCTCTTTTTTTCTTTTTTCTTATCCTCCGGTGGATTGGTAAAAGTAAAGCTTAAGCTAACCACACTTCCACGTTCGAAATTCGTGTGTCAATTTAACCCATAATTCCCGTTGCAACATCAGAATAGTCTGCTGTTGGCCCTGGTTTTAGTTACCCTCCCTCCCCCCTATGAAGTTCTGAAGTACGGGGGAGAAGGAATGCTTACGACGATGGTTATGTTGTAGAACTGGATATCGAAAAACTAGCACGCACGTAGGAGGTGAAAAGAGAAGGAGTAGTATTACGGGGGTCCATGGTTAATAGGACCTATGGTATACATAAAAACCTATATGTTTCCCTATTTTTGCTGACAATATTTGGTCCTATTTACTATGGACCCCCGTAATAGTAAACTTATTCAAGAAAGGAGATACGGCTGACCCGGGGAACTATAGAGAGATAACGCTATTAAGCACTGCTGTAGGCAGCACATTTCGTAAGCTTTCGGACGACAGAACGGGAACAACGATGGAGACGGAAGACGAAACAAGCGAAGGGCGAGCAGGGTTTAGGCCAAACCGTAGTTGCGTAGACCATGTGTACACAGCAGCAGGTATTACGGTGGACCATACTAAGTAGGACCAAATATTGTTGGTAAAAATAGGTAAATATATAGGTGTTTATGTATACCATAGGTCCTATTAACTATGGACCCCCGTAACAGCATAATCTAAGGTAGGAAAGACGCGGGGCTAACAACGTACTGTTTCTTTCTAAATGTACAGAAGGCCTACGACACAGTATGCAACAATGGATTGTGGAAAATGATGCGGAAAATAAAAAAAGAGAAATCACAAGAAAGATGTGGAGAACGATGAAAAAAAAGATGACGGAATGTGCGAGCAGTGCTGTGGTGCTGGACGGGGAAATATCGAAGTATATTGATATTTCACAAGGAGTTGCACAGGGATGCACGTTATCGCTTAATCCATTCAAGATGCATCTATTAACCTGGTGGTGGTAGTCGAAGCAGCAAAGCAGGGAGTCACGGTGGGGAAGATGCGGTGTCGGTGTTTGGATTGATGTTTGGGGATGATTTCGTGGGGATATCAGAAACACCCACAGGATTACAGAAACAACTACTAGAGAAGGCGCTAGAATACACCAGGAAATGGAGGGCGACGGCGGACGTCGAGAAGTGCGCAGTAGTTATATCTAACTAAAGATGAGGTGATTCCGGTACATCTCAGTTGGAAGTGGGCAGAAGATGAATTTCCGATCGTAGACCAGCATACGCACCTCGGCGTAGACATCTCAAAAGACTGCTCTTGGGATTCACAGCATAGCAAAGAATATAGGAAAGGGTAAAGCACACGTAGGCAAGATGAATGCGATCCCAACAGACTCACACCTTGACCCTAGGATCAAGAGATGTATCCCGATGAATGTGATAGTACCAAAGCCGGGAAACGCAGAGAAGTACGGGAAGGGCATGCGACGTTCGTAAAACAGTTGGAAACAGGACAGATGACAGCAGCTAAAAAAAATCTGGGATGCTCAAGTACGACGAGTAATACAGTATTTAGAGCAGAACTAGGAATGTACCCACTCGATACAAAAAGAGACACGAGAAAGTTGAAACGGCAATATGAAGTAAGCAACATGCGAAAGAAGAGGCTGACAGCCATAGGTGAAACAGCTGTATGGGAGAAACTAACAAACGGGCGAGCTGGAATAAGGTGGATAGCGTAGTTGATAAAGCATGGAAGGATATAGGGGGAAACCAAGAAGAGGTGATGTCTGCAGACAAGTTGGGGAGGTACAAGGCAAAATTACAAGAAAGGATAGGAGAAAGGGATAGGCCAGCGCTATGAAATAAGGTGAAATCGGAGAAACGCTTAGAGATATACGAGGGTCAAGCGAAGGGATAGGAATGCAAACGCATTTTCACGACGCAGTGGACTTCGCGAAAACGCTGAAACTGACTGCGATTTCGTGTAGGTGACCTGGACCTGCCAGAAAGAAGGAAAAGGTGTACCAGTAGCCGCGGGAGGAGGAGGAAGTAGATGCACAGATGTGCGCGTGTGGCAAAGCAATAGAGAGAGTAGAACTCACACAGTAGAATGTGAAATGTACAAGGAGGAACGTGATGTGCTATTATAGAAGAGGAGATGAGGGAAAGAGACGAATGTGACATGTAGGAGTTCGGTACACTAGATACCAGGTAGCAGCGAGAAAAACGGTCGTTATTCTAGGAGATGGATGGTGGCCGCAGGCGGCGAAACGGGAAGTGGACACGATTAGCAAAAAGTTTCTGTGCAATACATTGAAACAACGCAATGAGCGCCCAAATACTGGACGTGTCTTTAATAGGCGTAGGAACGGTGCTCCGTCTCGAAAGGGATGCGTCGTCAATGGTCAAATCCCTAAGGCAAGCAACAAATGGGTACCCCCCCCCCGTCTGGGTATACCCTGGTACGTAATTAGATCATAGTGGGGTGTCGATTTTGGGTTTTCAGGTGCACCCCCAAAAATATACCCACATGTTTTTAATTCACCGGAACAATCGGACCAAACGCCTCCCGCTATCATGACGGCACCCGCCCTATCAATGACACCTCTCAGGGCGGAAATGTAAGGTCCGCTTGCTCTTCATAAAAAATGTCGAAAACTTTCTCGCAGTTCTCGCCTGATTGGCACCGGTATACGATATCACCGACGTGCGACCGGTACGAGGCGCGATAACACGCACTTCCCCAATCACGTTACATCCTCGGGGCATTTTAAGTAACGTTTTTTTGCTTTGCTTTGTTTAGTTTCGTTTTGTTTTGTTTTAGGTTTTTTTGGGGGGGGTTTTTGGCTCTCGTGTGCAATTTTATGGTTTTTGTTCGTTAAAGTACAATAAATACTGGTGTTGATATCCCACGCGTCGCGCACATGATTTGATCATATACAGTAGACCATCTACTGTACATCCTGGCCTGCCCGCGATGAGATGCTGTTTTTTAGGATCTGAGTTGAAGACACCCAATCCAGGAAACATGTCCCCTACCATACATCATGAAGATCATACGCCTTCCGCCCCGGAAACGTTAGCTACAGATCATACAGATCATACAGATCATACAGATCATACAGATCATACAGATCATACATACCATACAGATCATACAGATCATGCAGATCATACAGATCATGCAGATCATACAGATCATACAGATCATGCAGATCATACAGATCATACAGATCATACAGATCATGCAGATCATACAGATCATACAGATCATACAGATCATAAACATCATACAGATCATACAGATCATACAGATCCTACAGATCATACAGATCATACAGGTCATACATGTCATACAGATAGATCACCCTAGACCAATTAGATTCTAGCCTGCTCGTTATGATATGTTGAAGTTGACGCGGTCTGCTTTTTTCGTGTCCAGTGCGCTTGGCATTGATAGCGTTCGCTAGTCTCCCATAATGTATAGCGCTCGATGGATAGATGAGTTAGTTTCTCTGTCTCGGAGTTTGTGACCGATGGGCTCGTATCTCTCCAGGGTGAATCAAGAATCAGCACAGCCACTGGGTATGCCGAGTGTCAATGGTTAAACATAACAGAAATAACCAGGGCGCTTCACGGGTCACAAACCCGATCCGCGGGTCGGGTCAGCAAGTTTTCAAAATCTCATGGGTCGGGTCGGGTCGGGTCGGGTCGGGTCGGGTCGAGTCAGGAGGTTTTCAATCTCTCACGGATCGGGTCGGGCCACCATTACCCGTCCCGACCCGACTTGACTATTTTATGACTGCAGTCCTCACTAGGGGACAAACCACTCAAATTCTAAGTAGTTTGTCTCCAAAACGGGACTGCAGTACTATGACGGGGGACCATAGTAAAGAGGACCAAATATTGGTAGTAAAAATCGCGAAATATATAGGTTTGTGTGTGTGCCGTAGGTCCCATTTACTATGGCCCCCCGTAATAGAAGGTTTGACCCGCGAGGATTGACCTGACCCGACACGTGGACAGCCCTGGGAAATAACGGTCAAACCTTCTTTAAAACCGCAGATTGCGTGTTCTTCACATTAAACCGTGCTTTCTACCCGTCGACATGTAGCACAACCAGTGTCCGTGCCGGTTATGCAATCCAATATAAGAGAGACACAAGCTCTGTGGTCACAAAACTACGCCACACAGATCTAAATTGTTATGCAGTACGAGAAGAGTGGACAATGCAAGGCCATGTCGTCATCGTACTGGATACGACAGGCACGACACACATCGCACTGGATACGACAGGCACGACACACATCGTACTGGACACGACAGGCACGACACTCACAGACACCACTGTGCGTGTTCGTCACATCAAACCTTTCTTTCTACCCGTCGACATCCAACACAACTCTAATTCCAAGTGTTTTGCTCCCATATCGGGAGTGCGGTCCTAAAGCAGGGATTAATGTGCAGAAAACACGCACATACCAGGTATCATACACGCATGCGCTTTCCGTCCATAAACAGTGCCCACGGAGAAGAAAAAACACACACCGACGTGTCTATGACTTTCGTGAGGTCACACAAAAATTCGTAGCACGCGCGATGGAAGAAGTACCAAACGCGGCTTACAAAAAAGACTTTCGGCAAAAACTCTCGATACTATTACCGCTGAGATGTCTTCGAAAAACACACACGCACAGGATGTCTTCTAAAAAACACACGCACAACTCCATCTATCGCGCCCACCGTACAACACTTATCACACTAGGGTGATAAGATAACACACCCCCTACCCTCGGACGATTTTCAAGGCTGGGTTTCTCGACAAAGAGGAAGGCGAACACGCCGAGCGATGCGTCTGTGCACCCTTCTCGACGAAACTTTTCTAAAGCCAACATTTTCGTTGTGTGTGCCCCCCCATGCTTTTGGAGGAAAAACGGGTCTGAAATTCGTCGCATGGTGTGTGCGTCTTATTATTATCTTGATTATAGTATACGGTATATCATATCATACATAAAGAAACAACATCTAGTATATCATACCGGGTATATTATACATGCGCCCACGGTGACCATATATGCCCGCCCTGGTTGAACAAGAAAACACATGAAACTTTCTGATCTGGTTGTTTTTTTTTCAGCCGGAGAATCGTACCAAGATTCTCCCACCACGACACACATCATCGCCGCGCGCAGGGTGCGAAGTGCGAGATGAACGAACAAACAAAAAACGCTTTCATACAGCCATATACGCATCATATGATATATGATATATGACACCTTGTAATCTACAGCACCCAAGAGTTTTTTTGATATTGGTGATTTCACTTGCTTTTTCTCTCCTTCCCGCAAAATTGTCTGGTTCCGTGTAATTTTACCAACACTGTTACTCTCGTCTCCTGGGCCACTGTTGTTGTTGTGACCGGTTTTCGGTGCGCCTAAGGCTTGGTAGGTGGTCCGCGTGCCTACTGACATCAATTTCGTGGGTTCAAGTCTCACCGAGTGCATACTCGCGAGGACTTTTTTCTAGCATTAAAAATTGATCAGCGGAAAGCGCGAAAGAGTGAGTTATTAATAGCTACATTCGATGAAAATCGACGAGCAGTGGGAATGCTGGACCCTATGCGCGACAAAAAATGAAGACACGTACCGGGGGGGAGAAGGGACGACACCTGTGACCACGGCTTGTCCAGAAGAAGACCGCTGAGGGTGAAATCTCCCACGAGTTAAGCTGGGAAGTAAAAGTGATGATTTAAAAAAAACAAAAAACATGCACATATTTTTACGAGGTCTGTTTTTCGTATCCAGTACGCTTGGTATAACACTGGCTAGTATCCTTACTAATATAATAATAGCGATACTGGTACCCCTCTGGTCGGAAATATAAGAAACGCTTGGTATTCATATTAAAGTCAAACAGGTCCTTATGTTTCGGCCCAGAGAGGTATATGTTATTTGTCTCTTAGGCTTGCGACCGATGGATTCGCATCTCTCCAGAGAGCGAAGAATCGGGACGGGCTTGGTGGGTGTGCTGGATGCCGATGGTAGAAGTAACGGTGTACCTGGTGACCCTTTCAGTACTCTGCGGTCCCGTGTAGGGGACAGACCACTCAAATTATAAGCAGCCTGCCAAAAAAGACGGGACTAAGGTACGAAAATAGTTGACGCGGAAAACACATGGAACGAACACAAACTGCACTTTCCGTCCATAGTGCCCACGTAGAAGAGAACACCTATACTGCTGTCCTATTTCTCCATCAGGACGTCATACCCTGGTATGCGATAAAAACCCGTACAAACGCGCGCGATCCAAGAACCACACGCAGCTTTCAAAATGGACTTACATTAGTGCGGCAAGCTCCCCTATATGACGGCTGAGCAAGTCTTGAAAAAAATAAAGAACCCCGTCCATCGTGCGCATAGAGAACGAAACACACGAATACATATACAAATACATATAGCCGTCCATAGGCGCCCATAAGGAAGAAAACACAGCAAAAAAACATCCCATACACTCTCCTTCACCAAGAGAATCGGACCAAGGAGAATCGGACGAAGGGCATCACGCGTGACACTATCAATAAATACCACAGGAGGTGTGATACACCATCGCCACCTTGTGCAGAGTGCGAGAACACACGCACACTTTCATACCAGGTACAGTACGGAGAACACACACTTCCATACCATGTACAGTACGGAGAACACACGCACACTTTCATACCAGGTACAGTTCGGAGAACACACGCACACTTCCATACCAGGTACAGTTCGGAGAACACACACACTTTCATACCAGGTACAGTTCGGAGAACACACACACTTTCATACCAGGTACAGTTCGGAGAACACACGCACACTTCCATACCAGGTACAGTACGGAGAACACACACACTTTCATACCAGGTACAGTTCGGAGAACACACGCACACTTCCATACCAGGTACAGTACGGAGAACACACACACTTTCATACCAGGTACAGTTCGGAGAACACACACACTTTCATACCAGGTACAGTTCGGAGAACACACACACTTTCATACCATGTACAGTACGGAGAACACACACACACTTTCATACCAGGTACAGTTCGGAGAACACACGCACACTTTCATACCAGGTACAGTTCGGAGAACACACACACTTTCATACCAGGTACAGTATGGAGAACACACGCACACTTTCATACCAGGTACAGTACGGAGAACACACACACACTTTCATACCAGGTAGTACGGAGAACACACGCACACTTTCATACCAGGTACAGTACGGAGAACACACGCACACTTTCATACCAGGTGCAGTATGGAGAACACACGCACACTTTCATACCAGGTACAGTACGGAGAACACACGCACACTTTCATACCAGGTACAGTATGGAGAACACACACACACTTTCATACACCGTGAAGAGTGCAGAGCGTTGATTTCGCAGAGGGATTGCGATCGTACTTTCAGCGCTCGATTATTTTCTTTTCAGAAGGGGAAGGTTGCTTATACCACAATACCGAAAAGGGCGGTGTTTTCCGGTGGGAAAAAAAGAAAAGACCGGATCAAGGGTGTTTTTTCAGAAGGGGAAGGTTGCTTACCGGTATACCAAAATACCGAACAGGGTGGTGTTTTCGGGGGGGGAAAAAAAGACCGGATCAAGGGCCTTTCTTTTTTTCAGAAGGGGAAGGTTGCATACACCAAAATACCGAACAGGGCGGCGTTTTCGGAAAAAACAAAAAAAAACAAAAAAAACGGAGTTTAGGGCCTTCCTTCCGAAAACGCAAACGCTCTATTGTACCTGGTATTCAGCACCCTCATTTTGCCGTTGTCGAGAAGAACAGGCGCTGAAAACCGATCGCATCCGTAGGATAACCCAACCCTGTACACCATTCTCGCCGAAAATATAAGGAGCGTCTAGACTTCATCTGAAGACGAAGCGGTCCTTACATTTTCGGCCAGAGTGGTGACACGGGTGATAAGATAACACACCCCCTGGCACAAATTTCGCAGCTAGTTTTAAGCGCAACATGCCTTAAGGGGGGGGGGGGGGGGGGGGGGGGGGGGGGGGGGGGGGGGGGGGGGGGGGGGGGGGGGGGGG
>JASSKH010000016.1:3431382-3638249 GCA_031763025.1 Macrocystis pyrifera
AATTTGTCAGCCGAGGGGAGTTCCTGGCGGCGTTCGCGGTGTGCACTGGGCTTATCGTTTTTGCGCAGGCGGATGCTCAGCTGGAACCTGATTTTCATCCCAAGGGCATCGCGATGGTCATACTGTCTGTCTGCGCTGACGCATTCCTACCTAATTTGCAGGTATGGAGTAGAGGTCGGTATCATGTTTGGAATCGATATGATATAATTGAAATCGATATGATATAATGTGATATGATGGCCACAAACATGATATTGATATGATATGTGGTATATCGTATCACATACTCGATGTCGATCGATATGACATGTGATATGTTCATGTCATATTATTTTATATTGATATGATATGCGATACCTGGCATATCGTATCACATGATTTGGTATTGATATGAAATGTCATATATCATATCACGTATTTGATGTCGATATGACATATGATATGTTCATAACACATTATTTGATTTTGATATGACATGCGACACCTGGCATATCGTATCACATGATTCGGTATTGATATGATATGTGTATTATATCACATATTTGATGACGATGTGACATGCGATACCTGGTATATCGTATCACATGATTTGGTGTTGATATGATATGTCATATGTCGTATCCCATTATTTGATATTGATATGATATGCGATACCTGGTATATCGTATCACAGGATTTGATGTTGATATGATATATCATCATATCCCATTATTTGATATTGATATGATATGCGATACCTGGCATATCGTATCACATGATCTAATATTGATATGATATGTGATATATCATATCCCACTATTTGATATCGATATTGCCCAATGGAAATAGTAGCGCTGTAGTGAGAGCCATTCCCAGCGGACGAAACAAAAAAAACGATATCGGGCGTGACGTATTTGTCGTGAATCGTGCCTTCTGTTGTTGATATTCACGACAAAAAAGCCTCGCAGAGGGAGAAGACAGGGGGGGTCAACCGGAGACGCTGACCTGGGTACCGTCCCCTGATGCTCGTGCGCCCTATTGATAGCTATCCGCCCCAACGAATACACTAATTGCTCCAACTGTATTGCCGGCCTAACTCCTTTAGTACCGCAGTCCCGATTTGGGGACAAACCAGTCTAATTCCAAGTCATTTGTCCCCAAAACGGGACTGCGGTACTAAAAGGCCTAAGGAGCCACCGAAGAAGACGACGAAGCTGATGAAGTCGGTGTAGTTGGCGAAGCTGGTGAAGCTGAACCGCTTCGGGGGTGCTGTGAAGCACAGGAGGGAGCTCGACGTTGAAGTCAACGCTGATGCCAACGCCCGGGTCTCCACGAGCACTGCCGAGAGAAGCTGGCGCGCTGTTCTCCCGGCCAAGAAGGCCGGGAGGCCCCACCAGGAGCTGCCTGTGGGGGTCGCTGTTGAGGTCTCTCGAGAATATCAAGATAATCCAACAGCAACCCCGACAAGGCAGCTCCCAGCGAAGCCTGCTGGCCACTTGCTCGAGAGAAACAGCGCGCCAGCTTCTCGGCAGTGCTCGTGGAGCGGCGGGCGGCGGCGTGAGCGTTGACTTAAGCTTCGAGCTCTCTCTCCAGCACACCCCATGTGGAACGGGCAAGAAGGAGGAGAAATGATGTTAGCGGGGATTCTTATGGTATCGAAAGCCGGAAAACAGATCGAAAACCCTGAGAAACACTACGGTAGGAAGAGTTGGGGGGAAGGGAACGTAAGGAGGGGGGTTGGCGGGGGGAGAGCAGGGGGGGGGAGTGGCAGGGAGGAAAAAGGGGGATGATGGGGCAGGAGCAGGGGCAGGGAGGTTGGGGCGATGGTAATACCCGCGATTAAGAGAGACAGGGCCGATGTTGAGATGCTTAGAAACAACCCTCCCCCCCCCCCCCCCCCCCCCCCTCGCCGAACGAGAAGATGAGAATGTAGAAGACACGAGAAAAGGCATTTTTTTTTTCCCGCTTTTATGTTAGATTTGGTTCCACCGCTCCGGACGTAAGGCCCGTGGCCACCCCGACCCCGGACCCGACCAGAGGGGGTTAGTTCCTAGGGGCCCCAAGGGAAGATGACGACGATGTCGTCGGCGGCTACCCTTGTCGCCGACTCCATCTACACCTCGCCTCGCCTCGCCACAGAAAAGAATATTTCATACAGTCATGCACAATATCACATGATTTGCATGATATATCATATCCTGTGATGTTTGATCTGTGTTACGATATGTGGATTGGGTCCTTGAAACCTTAATACCGGCTATGTATAACCCTAAAAAAAAGAAATAATCAAAATGGCGGTCGTAATATATCACACCCTGTGATGTGATATGTTGTTGTGATACCTGGCATGTGGATTAGGTCCTGAAAGCCTTGCAGGCTGTGTATTTCTAAGAAAAAGAAATGGCGGGCCGCACCCCCCACGGGTTGAAATGAAGTGGGCTTTTTTTGGACACGGTTTCGTGTGTGAGGCGTCTTCGCTTTGTGTGATATATTTGTTGGTATCAACGTGGTACTTTGTGATACATATCATACCGTGTTGATGTAAAATGATATTGTATGCGGACTGCGTGGTTGAAAAATCAAGTGGGTCTGCCATGATCGTATCAAAAAATGTCCCCTTTGGTTCTTGGTGTTGATGTTGATGTTTCATATGTCACATATTATATCAAGATTCATTGTATACTGTAGGTACTGGCCTCTAGAATGGGAGTGGGGGGGGGGGGGGGGGTTACTCATTTGATGCTTGTGTTAGCCTTTTGACCGTTGACCACGTATCACCTTCGAGACGGAGGGGGCGCCGTTCCTACTCCTGGTAGCTACACCTCCAACACTTGATTGAGTGTCCACTACGCTTTTTCCGAGTATCACATGGTACGGGGGGGTCCATAGTTAACAGGACCAAATATTGTTGGTAAAAATACCTAAATATATAGGTTTTTATGTATGCCATAGGTCCTGTTAACTATAGACCCCCGTAATAGTAGATTTTGCCTTGTAACGCCTTATTATCCCCTTCCTCGTTTTGCCGTTTTGGCCACCATCTGTCTCCAGGATAGTAACCGTTTTTTCTCTGTTATGAGGTGCATGCACTAAACTCGTTCATGTCGGGCCGCGGGGGGGGGGGGGGGGGGGGGGGGGGGGGGGGGGGGGGGGGGAGTGACGGCAAGAGGAGCGGGGGTGTGCTCATGTGCTCATGCCGTGCATGGCCGTAGTCGTACGGGTGTAGTAGACCCTCGCCTCCCTACAATGCCAAGACAAAGCACGTCGCGTTTTCACCGACCAGGCAGACATTGCTTGCTTGCACCGAGTGCGAAGCGCCGTGTTCCGGCGGGTCGCATGAAGGGTGAGCTGCAGATCAGATATTACGGAGGACCATAGTAAATAGGACCAAATATTGTTAGTAAAAATAGGGAAATATATAGGTTTTTATGTATACCGTAGGTCCTATTTACTATGGTCCCTCGTAGTGGTTACTATAGTGCAACAACCGATCGTGAGGCAGGGGGGCGTATCGAATCTATTAATAGGTAAACAGCCTGAACATGCTGGACATACCGTGCTTGAACATTTTTCTGTCGAAACTGGTCATACCATACCCACATACACGTACTTGACATCCTGGACGCACCGAACACGCGCAACATGCTGAACTCACCTTAACATTAGCCGCATGCTCAACATACTGAACGTACGCAACATATCATACTGGGCTCAACGGACATACTGACCGACACCGGACTGAAGGTACCGACGATACGGGTGGCGAGCACCACAACGGATAAGTATATACCAGGTAGCTGTCTCTAGCTCTTACCGCCGTTCCCCCGCCCCCCCCCCCCCCCCCCTCTCGTTCCCGCCTCCCCTCTCGTGTTACAGGAGCACGTCTTTAGCATGGGAGCGTCACGAGTAGAGGTGAGTTTTGCTTTTGTGTGCGTACGAACATGCAGCAGGCGAGCTCCTCGTCGTTACTGCTCCATTAGAGGGGGGGGGGGGGGGGGGGGGGGGGGGGGGGGGGGGGTACTCATGTCATCCATTGTCGTAGTCGTACGACCATAGGATTCGCATCCCTACAATGCCGGAACGGGAGAGGGGAGGGATAGCGGAGGGGGGGGGTAGAGGGGGGGGGGGGGGGAGGGCGTACTCATTTGTTGCTTGCCTTAGACATTTGACCATTGACCACGCATCCCTTTCGAGACGGAGCACCGTTCCTACTCCTAATAGAGACACCTCCAACAATTGGGCGCTCATTACGTTGTTTCCATATATTACACAGAAACTCTTTGCTAATCTTATCCCCTTCCTGTTTGGCCGCCTGTGGCCACCATCTATCTCCTAGGATAGCAATGGTTTTCTCGCTGCTATTCAGTGTATGGGTGGGGGGGGGGGGTAAGGGGGAGAGGGGAGGGGGGGGGGAGGGGGGTTCGCCGAGGTCGTTTGCTAGACTCGTGGGTGTCTTTTTCTTTTTCTTTTCGGGACACGCGTTATAGTAGGGTAGGACGGGAAAGCTTCCACAACGTTTTGTCTTCCATCTTTCACACTTCGAGGTTCGCACTGCTTCGTCTCGAGCTGGAATATAATGGTGCTGCGGCTGCTTCTGCTGCTGCTTCTAAATTGCAGCTTCTGTGTACTGCTTCTGCTGCTGCTCCCGCCCCCCCCCCAAAAAACAAACAAACAAACAAACAAACAAAACAAAACGAATACTCCGCAGGTGACATTTTTCACGAACTCTCTGACAGTCCTGGGCATGCTCTTGTCAACCACGGCAAACGGAAACCTGCTGGAGTTCCTTCGCTACGCTGTTCAGAGCAGATCCGCGATGGCCCACATGGTGGGTGCTCGTCACGGGACTTTTTGTACCGCATCATGAAAAATGTGATAGTAGACGACTCGTACGTACGTTCATCGTATGTTTTGTGAAATTAGTAGACGTCAGCTGTGAGATCGAGGATCTCGTCGTGGCCCATCTGCGTGTGATTTTGTGTTTTGCTTGGATCTCGCGTGGCGTTAAGGCGGGTTTTGTATGGCCTCATGCAGGGTGTACATCCTATAGGTGAAGAGGGCACAATTTGAAGGTGCAGAAGTCGGGGAGTGTGTGTGTGTGTCGTCGTGCTTGCGATATATCATCGTACCTTTGTAAAATATCATGTTGGTGTGATGCAAGCATAAGAGCAATATCACAAAAAAAAAAAAAAAACGTACTATGACCTCCATATACATTTGGTTTCTTTGTATGGTTCGGAGATGATCTGATATCTCGTAGTGTGCGATAATTTGTGATATACACTGGTATAGGAATATGATATTTTATGGTTGTATCGTATCATGTCGTGTCGTGTGTTCGTGTCACGTTTTTTGTTGCCGAATGTAGTCCGGATATGAATATCACATCGTAGCGGCTTAAAAACACGAGTTTGACCACTATTTTATTGTCTTCCTGCTCTCTTTTGGGTGCAAAACAATCCTCTTTTTTTTTTGCGCCCCACCAGCTTGTGTTTTTTTCGGCGCAAGAGGGGGGGGGGGGGGGGGGGGGCTCCCTGGTCGGGCCCCGTGTCCTCTTTTCATGCGAACCCCGCGCGTTCTGACCTCTCTCCCCCCCCCCCCTCCTCCTCGTTTCCTCTCCGCTCCCCTCTCCCCCTCTTTCCCCCTTATCTACCTCTTCCCTCTTCCCCTGGGCTCCCTGGTCGGGCCGTATCCTCTTTTCATGCGAACCCCGCGCGTTCTGACCTCTCTCTCCCCCCCCCCCTCCTCCTCGTTTCCTCTCCGCCCCCCCCCCCCTCCCCCCCCTCTTTCCCCCTTATCTACCTCTTCCCCCTTCCCCTTCCCCCCCTCCCCCCCCCTCTCCGCCCTCCCCCTCGCCTCCGCCATTGCGCTCTTCTACGCCGTGCTGTCTGTGCTGTGCGGTGCTTTCAGGTGGCCTACGCTATCCTTTCCCACGTAGCCATCGCGGCTCATATGATGGTCCTGAAGGAGTACGGAGGCGTTACGGCGGTTCTGGTTGGGGTCACCCGGAAGTCCATGACCATCGCCCTGTCCTTCATTCTCTTCCCGAAGGTCAGGCTGAGGTTTCGCCTTCGAATAGGAGGGGGTTTTTGTAACTGATTCTGCTGCTGCCGATGATTTACCACTACCAACTATTTTCACGTCGGACCGATCAGTTCACCGTAGCTCGAGCTAGCTCTTTCCGGGGGCAGCTCACCGGTGAGCTGTGTGAGCCACAGGAGCTGCACATGTTTTTTTCAAAGCTTGAGCTATAGAGGATAGCTCATGTGCACATGTTTGCCCCAAGATGAGCTACGTATCACAGGAGCTGCTTGAGCTACAGTAGCTCAGCTGGCCGCCTAGGATGAGGTCTAGGAGCTACACGAGCTGTACACGCTCTCCCCGGCTTGGGCTATAGGCGATAGTATTACGGGGGGCCATAGTAAACAGGACCAAATATTGTTAGTAAAAATACCTAAATATATAGGTTTTTATGCATGCCATAGGTCCTGATAACTATAGACCCCCGTAATAGCTCATCTGCACATATTTCCCCTCGGTGAGCCAGAAGAGCTACATGGCTAACACAGAATAGGCTATAGAAGCTGCATGAGCTACACATGTTTTCCCCGGCTTGAGCTATGGGAGGTAGCTCATCTGCACGTGTTGTGAAGGCTTGAGCTGTACACGACAGATGAGCTAGCTCATGAGCTGTCCAAGACGTGCAACTATTGCCGATACCAACTACCAGGTATTACCGTTTCCAACGATTGCTGTCACCAAAAATTACCATCACCCACAATTACTGTTACCAGCTATTACCATTGCGAACTATTACTGTTACCAACGATTACCGTTACCGACAATTGCCATCAACAACAATTACTTTTATCAGCTATTACCGTTACCAACAATTATTATCACCGACGATTACTGGTGCCAGCTACTACCGTTACCAAATATTACCGTTACCAACTATTACCATTACCAACTATTGCCGTCACCAACAATTATTGTTGCCAGCTATTACCGTTACCAACTATTACCATCACCGACAACTATTGTTACCAGCTATTACCGTTACCAACTATTACCATCACCGAAATTACTGTTACCAGCTACCAGGTATTACCGAAACCAACTATTACGGTTACCAACGATTTCCGTTACCAACTATTACTGTTACCATCTGTTCCCGACACCAACTATTACCATCACCGACAACTAGTGTTACCAGCTATTACCGTTACCAACTATTACCATCACCGAAATTACTGTTACCAGCTATTACCGAAACCAACTATTGCGGTTACCAACGATTTCCGTTACCAACTATTACTGTTACCATCTGTTCCCGACACCAACTATTACCGTTACCAACCATTACCATCGCCGACAATTACTGTTGCCAGCTATTACCGACACCAGCTATAGCCGTTACCAACAATTACCATCACCGACAATTACTGTTGCCAGCTATTACCGCTATCATTGATTACCGTCACCAACTATTACCGTCACCAATAACTACTGCTATACCAACTATTGCCGCCGCCAACCGTTCCCCGCAACTACCGTCACCAACAGTCACCGAAAATATACCATCACCAATCACCGCTATCAACAGTTACCCTCACCAACAAAAAAAACGTCGCCGACCGAAAACCGTTTCCGACCGCGTTCTACCCCTCACCAAAAAAAAACCGTCGCCGACCGAAAACCGTTTCCGACCGCGTTCTACCCCTCACCAACAAAAAAACCGTCACCGACCGAAAACCGTTTCCGACCGCGTTCTACCCCTCACCAACAAAAAAAAAAAAACCGTCACCTACCGAAAACCGTTTCCGACCGCGTTCTACCCCTCACCAACAAAAAAACCGTCACCGACCGAAAACCGTTTCCGACCGCGTTCTACCCCTCACCAACAAAAAAACCGTCACCGACCGAAAACCGTTTCCGACCGCGTTCTACCCCTCACCAACAACAAAAAAAAACCGTCGCCGACCGAAAACCGTTTCCGACCGCGTTCTACCCCTCACCAACAAAAAAAACGTCATCGACCGAAAACCGTTTCCGACCGCGTTCTACCCCTCACCAACAAAAAAAAACATCACCGGCCGAAAACCGTTTCCGACCGCGTTCTACCCCTCACCAACAAAAAAACCGTCGCCGACCGAAAACCGTTTCCAACCGCGTTCTACCCCTCACCAACAAAAAAAACCGTCACCGGCCGAAAACCGTTTCCGACCCGCATTCTACCGACGGACAGCCCTTCAGCTACCACTTCGTGATGGGGGGGGCACTAGTGCTCGGAGGCCTCGCAGCGAACGTCCACATCAAAGACCGACGGAAAGGGGCAGGAGCCGCCAACAAATCCCACGCGAACCTCCTAGCAGCAACCAAAGATAACAGTAGCGGCAGCGTCGGTGGCAGCGCTGGAGGTGGTGGCGGCGGTGGCAGTGGAAAATTAAGCAACCGGTCGGCGGATCACCATCACGGCTCGGACACGGAATCTGCTTCGGGTATCATTCCCGCTGGGGGCGTTGGCGGTGGGCCCCCGGGAGGGGGGGGGAGGGGGCCCAAGCGGGGCCTCTGCTGGCGGCTCCGCTGCGAATTCGGAGAACCTCCCGCGACATCGAAGGGACGATGGGGAAGCAGGCAACGGGCATGGGGGGGTTTCGTTTGCCCCCACGAAGAGATGACAGGCTCGTTGTCGTGCAAGATATAGCGCGCGGCGGGGGGGGGGGGGGGGGGGGGGGGGGGGGGGGGGGGGGGGGGGGGGGGGGTACTCGATAGGAGAGATGTACTCGATGGCATGCATGGCCGTAGTCGTATGACCGGGGGGTGGTGGGGGGGGGGGGGGGGGGGAGGTGGGGAGGGGGGGGTGCTTGCGTCGTGCATGGCCGTACTCATCTGATCACGAGATCCTCGCACCCCGTTATATGCAATGCCGGGACGCACGAAGCGCGTCGGGTTTTCACCGACCAGGGACCGGCATTGCTTGCACCCGGGGGGGGGGGGGGGGGGGGCGGGGGGCGGGTCGAGTGTTGTCGCGATAGTCTGCAGAAACGTTGAAGGTTGGCGTTGGGGGGAAAAGTGTGTGTGTGCGGGGGGGGGGGGGGCGGGGGGGGCAGGAGACTGTAAGATTATCTTGTCTTTGTGGCTTGGGGGGAGGAGGGAGGAGGGGAGGATAAGGGCAGGAGATTATAAGCCAAATGTTTTGGGGGGGGAGAGGTGTGGGGGCAGGAGATATAAGACGACCTGTTCTGTGTGTGTACTCATCGTCATGCATGGCCGTAGTCGTATGACCATAGACCCTCGCATCCCTATGCTTAGGGGGAAGGGGAGGCGGGCAGGGCGAGAGATTCGACACGCGATTTATTTCGCGATTGCCGGAAGGAAGCCTTGAAAGGTGGGGGGGAGGGGGGAGGGGGGGGTGACACGCCCGTTTGGAGGCGAAGGTCGAGAGGATGTACACGTGTTGGGTGCATGGGTGGGGTGTAACGGCGAAAATACTAATGCGGCAGAACTTTGATTGGCTAGGTGCCAACTGACGTGTGCTGCAGGTTATGCGGAGGTGTGATTGGCTGGGGGTTGGCGTGTATCGGTTTTCGTGGTCCATTGTGTCAACCTGGAAAAGCGGCTGGTGGTGGGACTTCGAGTGCGAACATACAAATGCGGTGAAATTTTGATTGGCGGAGCGCTGACGTGTGCCTGCAGGTTCCGCGCAAGTATGATTGGCTAGGTAGTAGCGTGTGTCGATTGGTGGCC
Organism: Macrocystis pyrifera; assembly: GCA_031763025.1. NCBI lineage: Eukaryota > Phaeophyceae > Laminariales > Laminariaceae > Macrocystis > Macrocystis pyrifera. The sequence goes on from JASSKH010000016.1 coordinate 3,441,112, forward strand.
GGAGATCCCGCCCTCTGGCTAGCAAGGCGGCCGGCTGGTCGCGGAGTTCTGGGGGGCGAAACTAAACACGAGGCGGAATTCTGATTGGCTAGGTGCTGGCTGACGTATGCTTTTCTGCAGGTGTTGCGCGATTGTGGTTGGCGGGGTGCTGGCGTTTGCCGGTTTTTTCTTCATGGCCTGACATCCAGCTCTCCTAGATGAGAAATTTGATCGCGGAGTTCCATGGTGGCGTTTAACAGGAAGCGTTATGCTCGCACATGCCCGCCCGCGTGTTCCTTATCCTTCTTTTTTTTGTGTTCCTCCCTTTTCGCTCTCTCTTGTGGAAAGCTTGAGCTGCGCATCGGCCGAGACGTTTTTTTTTTCTTTTTTTTTTTCCCTGTTTTTTTCATATAGGGCGGCCAGGGTGGGGGGGAGAGGGAGGGGTAGCTGCTTTCGTTTGTAAAAGTTTTTTCTTTATTTTAGTTTTTTTTTGCAGGGGTGAGGGGTTGCTTTTAGTTGTTGCAATCAAGTCAGCTTGTCTATACCTGGCGGTTGTTTTTGTTTTGTTTTTTTTTGGCGGTGCAACCAGTGAGAGAGTAAAGAGAAGCGGGTGCCTTTATAAGGAATGCTTCGAGTTTTGTTTTTTTTTTTTGTCGAGGAGCGAGGCGCTGAGATGGGCTTGCAGGCCGCCCCTGGCGCTGCATCAACAGCAGCAGCAGCTGTTGATAGCGGGCAGGCAATACATAGAACTATCACACAGGTGATGAAATACCACCCCCCCCCCCCCCCCCCCTCCATGGGAGAGAGTTTCGAGGCTGGTTTTACATTCGGGGAAGGTGCAAAAACACCGAAATATGGCGTCTATAGTCACCGTTTTTCCTGTGCGCGTCTGTCTCGCTTGCCTTGGAGAGAAAAATCGGCTAGGAAATAAATTCGGCCCAGGGGGTGTGCTGGATGTTATCACCCGTGTGATTATACCATCACACCCGGTGTGTTATCCTATCACCCGTGTGATACGTCGACTACCGTGTCGCACGCCTTTCCTGCCCTCCCGGCGCCACTACTGGTGTACCGGTAAGGCGATGGTGCTGTCGGTTCTGTGTCAAAATATTGTTTCGCCCATTTTAAACAGCCGGTCAGCAGCAGCATCAGCAGCAGCAGCAGGGTACCTCGCTCGATAAGTCTCGGTCAAGTCATGATGCCCGTCTCGGTTCCTGCCTGGTGTGCGGCGGAACGAAACTATAGCGCAGTTCTCTATTGCCACAACTACCTGGTACCGGGTGTATCGTAGCTGCTGCGCTGTAACGGTTTTTTGTGGCGAATTTTTTGTAGCAGTTGTTGTAACGGTTGTTGAAGTTGTTCCTGTTTCTGCGTGTGTACGTCAAATGCGTACCGTACGCACACGCGATTGGCCCCCCTTGGTGCCTCTCAACCGTGTGTTCGAGTTGTTCCTGTTTTTGTGTGCGAAAAGTATGCGTACACAGATACGATTGCGCCGCCTCCCCCCCCCCCCCCCCCCCCCCCCCCCCCCCCCCCCCCCCCCCCCGCTGCGGCGGAATGCCTCCATACGGTGTGAAACGGGGTTTCCAGGGGTCGAGTGTCGGCGTTTCGCTCTCTCACCTGTCGTGGTGTACCTTTAGCAGCACTAGGTACCAACAACCCTCTCCGGCAAAGCAAGGGTCGTTTGTTTTTTACGCTTGTACCAGAACCGGTCCCCTCCTAATTCCGGACTGAGTGGTGACTTTTTGTTTTCCCCCGAACGGCCCGCCCCTCCCACCAGATCTTCTCGACTCTGGAGGGCTGTTTTTTTTTGTCTATTCCCGTTGCCCCCCCCGAGTTTTTTTTTTTTCGGTTTGTTGGTCGTGTCGTGTACCAGTGTGTACGTCACCTATAATCCCGGTAGTCGTGGGACATGTAGATGTGATAATGTTCCTTTAAATCGTGCCTCTGGTATATAGTATCTAATACATGTGCGTATGCACTTGGCACCTTATGTTTGAGTACGTCCAGAGAGAGCGGAGGGTGTTGACTAGTTACTGCTATCATAAACGAGACGCTGCTGCTGCTGCTGCCATCTGCCAGTATCTGGATATATGTTTCACGTCGTTGCTTTTTTCGTCTTTCCTCCCCCTCCCCCCCCCCCCGCCGGGCCATGCATGATATCGAGTACACAAACCCCCCCCCCCCCCGCAGCCCGCGCCCTCTCTTTTGCTCTTCCTTTGTTTGATTTTCGGGGGTTTTCGGTCTTTTTTCGGTTCCTGCTTGTATTTTCCCCTCCCCGATTTTTCTGCGTAACTCACTTGGTTTTTGTTTACCTGGTTGGGAGTAAAACATGTAGTATTAACTCACTTGGTTTTTGTTTACCTGGTTGGGAGTAAAACATGTAGTATTAACTCACTTGGTTTTTGTTTACCTGGTTGGGAGTAAAACATGCTAATATGAGGACAGAAAAAATTCGAGGGGGTGTTTAGTGGAGGTATACACTCTAGGGTACCCGCCGGGTACCAACACCGCTCCTTATTCAGGGCCTCTTCTCACGGATCATGACGGGTCAGGAAGGTCGGGTCAGCATTTTTTTTTTTCAAAATTTCACGGGCCGGGTCGGGTTGGGTCGGGTCAGGAGGTCTTTGCTCTTGGACGGGTCGGGTCGGGTCACCCTTGCCCGACTCGGCCCGACCTGACCCGCTAGGTGCGACCCGTCCCGTGATCAGCCCTGGTTATCTTGGCAATACCCGGGTAAGCAAATACCCGTCGTTCCTGTGGGTAACATTATCTTGGTCATACCCGGGTAAGTACCCGTCTTGCGGGTAACGCGCAGAGTATACATATATACGTAAATACCCGTCATTCCTGTGGGTAGCATTGTCTTGGTCATACCCGGGTAAGTACCCGTCTTGCGGGTAACTCGCAGAGTATACATGTATACGTATATACCCTTGCTAAACGTGTTTGCTGCTGTAAAACATAGCTCGCACGAATTCCGAGTGCTGGCAATATGTCCCAACCCAAAAAATGATTCAGGCCTATCAATAGCAGGGGGGGTGAATACGTTACTACTCGTGCCTGTACGCGAACGAGGGGTTCGTCCGACCGCTTTAGGAGAAAATAACATTACGAGTGTTCGAAAACGCACAGCAGTAGTATGTATGGAATTGTGTATCTGTTTTTTTTTTTACAGATTCGCTGCCAAAAAAAAAAAAAAAAACGTTTGCGTGGTTGGTGGCCGAGGTGTGAGGCAGAGGAGGGGGGGGAAAGGTATAGGACTGAAAATTGGTTTCAGTTTTTTTCTTTTTGTACTTTTCGGTGTGGCTTTTTTGGTGTTGGGAGTAGTGATGGGATTTTTTGGTGATGGGAGTAGTAGTGCAGGCTGGTTCCAGAGTGTCTTTCTTCCCTGTCGAATATTCGCACGGTTTCTTCGAGTCAAGACGCTAAAATTTCCCAAAACTCTTTTCTATTGGTGAAGTGTCTTAAGCCCTCGCTAAAAATGTCGAGGAACGGTGGGTTTTTTTTTTTGCGTTTTGTGTGTGCCTTTTTCGGTGAAGTGAAGGTGTTTTTTCGGAGTAACACCAAATGCGTTTTTTTTTTTTATTGTTTTGTGTGTTTGTCTTACGGCGATTTTTTCCGTCCTCGTGGGAAGAGGAAGAAAATAGCACACCTCGGCCAAATAGATCATGATCTATCTATCTACAGATCAGATAGATCATCTATCAGTTCCTCACCTGCGACTGTGAGAGGTTGTGCAGTATCTGCAAAGTACAGATCCCACTCATGCAGATTGTACGGGTCCTTCCCGGCAGCATGAGCTAGATCATACAGATCATACAAAATCGGGAATAGATCTGCCTTGAAGTATCTAGATCATCAATGATCTGTACATGTACGTGATCTGTACATGATCTATCTGAGGTGTGGATTTCGAAAGAGGGTGGCGTGGGAGCAGAGCAGCATAGGAGGATTAGCATCGTAGATAGCACCTGATGGTGCTTGATGCCGCTGTTATTGCTGTTGTTTTTTGCGGTGCTTTGGTTTTCTATCCTGAGTGCTGCTTGCTGCTACCGCTGCTGCTGTGCTCTGCTGCTGCTGCTGCTGCTGTTGCGTCTGCTGCTGCTGCTGCTGCTGCCGTTGGTCTGTTGCCTGCTGCCTTCAGAGGTGCACCCCCAAGTTGGGGAGAAAGTACGTCGCAGTTAGAATTGGCTACTTTTGCTATTATGGGAAAAAGGTTATTGACCGTGGGAAACCCCCGCGTACGAGGGTTCCCCTTTTTGTGGTATAACCCTGTTTGGTATCACACTAGGGTGATAAGATAACACACCCCCCTCGGACGAACTTCCAAGGCGTTTTCCTCGACAACGGGGAGGGCGTATTGAATACGCCGAGCGACGCGTCTGAGGAAACATCTCGACAAGGCCTTCCCAAAGCCGCCATTTTCGTTGGGCGCCTCCCTTAAGGCACGTTCTGGAGAAGAAATCGGCTGCGAAATTCGTCTCAGGGGGGGGGGATTGTTATCTTATCACCCGTGTGATACGGTTATTAACACTCTTTTGGGGCTCAGGTTTTCAACGACCCACGAAAAGAAAAAAAATGAAGAGCTCGGTCACAGCAAAAGCGGCCGTCTACTACATCGAGCGGTAGTAGTAGGAGTCGTCGTCCTGGCGGCCTTTTGCAGCATGGTACGTACATAGTGGTGCCTTTTTATCATGTTGCCGTGCGCCTGTCGTAGTCCTGGTAACTCTCTCGCTTCGTCGCAGTTTTTTCCGGACACTTTCTTGAAACCCATTGCAGCCCCCGCCCCCCGCCCCCGGGCTGCGTTGTGTGGCCGGCTCTGCAGTCGTCACGGGTATATACCAGACTGCTGCTCTTTTTTGGCAGTATTGCTTACCACTTATTCGAGATTTGGTCTGATTGCCTTAGGGTCGGGGTTAGGGTCGCTCTGATTGCCTTAGGGTCAGGGTTAGGGTTGCTCTGATGGGCTCATGCTCTGATTGCCTTAGGGTCAGGGGGTTAGGATTGCTCTGATTGGCTCATGCTCTGATTGCCTTAGGGTCAGGGTTAGGGTTGCTCTGATTGCCTTAGGGTCAGGGTTAGGGTTGCTCTGATGGGCTCATGCTCTGATTGGCTTAGATTCAGGGTTAGGATTGCTCTGATTGGCTCATGCTCTGATTGCCTTAGGGTCAGGGTTAGGGTTGCTCTGATTGCCTTAGGGTCAGGGTTAGGGTTGCTCTGATCGGCTCATGGGTTAGGGATACGGTTAGTTGTATCCGTCTCGTACACTGCAGTGTGTGTCAAAACCATTTCTTTTATTAAATTGTGAGCAGCCCTCTTTTTTTTCCCCAGTAGCCGCAGTTGGTATAAGAATGGCGTTTTTTAGGGACCCACGGGTGATGATCCTATTTGGACCCAGGAAATAAAGCCCTTTTTTGGAAGCCGGGTTTTGATCCCAAAATGATCGAAACAGAAGAAGTGAAAAACGCAAAAAAGCGAAAAACAAAAAATGAGCCCAGCCGGTCTTCTGGGCCTCATTTGGCTGTTCGGCCAATCTGCAGGGAGTTGTTGCGTTGTGTTTCTTTCTGTCTACTCTAGTCTAGTGTCCGCTTTTGTTTTTTTTTCGCTTTCATGAACTACTATATAGAGTACGTCAGCTGTTAGCACACGACCGATTGAGAGGTTGAAATCGCTTTTTTAGTTATGTAGCTGCAAGACGCTCCGTTCACTTCGACGGGCCCGTTTACAGTCTATTGGGACCCAGGTAGGTCATATATGGATATATATATATATATATATAATCCTTCGCGACGGCTGAGAGCGAAACATTCGCTTCCGAATCCGAACGATTGGCGTCGAATTTGGGCTAAGATTCCAGACGTCTTCGCTTTCCTGGCTTCGCGCTTGCTTTTTCGGCCGCCTTTCTCAAGGGTCGCGCTCGCCGGGCTCCGACGGGTGTTCTCCCGTGCGCGCATCTCGGAGCCTCGCGCCACCGACGAGCGCAGCGGCCCCGAACTCGAAGGATCTTTGCTGGGGCGAGGAGACACGGAGGTTATATTTTCTTCGAACCTGGAGATTGGGTTCGCTGTTTGTCGTTGTTGCTCCGCGAAGAGCTTATTGTGACAGACTCGATCTTCGCTGTTTTCTAGCCGAGGATCGATCTCTTGGCCTTGCTGATGATGCTATCGCTTTCTCCCGACTCCCTTGCTTTTCGGGTCGCCATCGGCCTGTTCGATCCCCCTCGGCCTTGACTTACTCGGTGGCTGCCTTCCCTTGCGCCTCCCATCTCTCTTCGCGGGTCGACTACGCGCGCCTCCTCGGGGCATCGCGCCGTTCTTGGTACCAGTGTACCTGGCATGATGGACACGGACAGGGTAAGACGTATCGGTCGTACACCTCGGAACACGCACGCAAGGAAGGTTACCTCTCTTGAGTCATGCACGAAAGATCCCACCGGACCACGACTAGGTCTCGGGTTGCTAGAGGTCCGCAGCATGGAACGTGTTGACCTCTCCCCCCTCAAAGCTGACTACGAGGACCTCCAGAATCGACCCCGATCAGGTCCGGTCCTTGTGACCCGCTGCGGTGTTACTCAAATGACACTTGTGACCCTCTTGGGTCTGTCCGGAAATGCCTTGCCGTGCCAAGTACGAGAAAGAACTCTGCTCGGCTCACGTCGGCCGTAACGACGGTTACACGGGACCCTCGCTTCGCGACCTCTCCACGTCGTCGACTTCTCCGCGACTCCATCGGCGAACCGCGAGCATAGATAGGCTTTACATAAGAATACCCCTTCTCATCCCCAGCTTACAGCGACTCAAGAGATGGTGAAGAATGCGGCCTCGACCCTTACTGCAAGCAGCTGACTGCGAGTAGCACGGCTTGCAATGTCGAGCAATACCTTGCAGCGGCGATGCCTTTATTGTCGGAGCTTCTCCTCCTCCTCGCATGAAAAGCTCAATCAACATCTCTCGCCCGACACATTACTTCGAAGAACACGTTGGTTCGCGCATAACCCGACCAACACTCCTATATATGCTCTACCAGGTATTTCCCAGATTTTTCTGGGATCTCTTAAGGTATGGCCAACACCCCGCATCTCAGCTTGACCCCCCCCTCTGCTCACTCTCTACCAACACCTTTGCGCTTTTTTTTTTGCGGGAATTGAACAGAAAGCGTCCCTTCAGAAACTCCAACCATTCATTCACTATTTCGGAAAGAAAAACTCCAGTTTTTTTTTTTTTCCGAATACGTGATCCAGTTTATATTATTACGGGGGACCATAGTAAATAGGACCAAATATTGTTAGTAAAAATAGGTAAATATATAGGTTTTTATGCATACCATAGGTCCTATTAACTACGTACCCCCGTAATAGTCCTGATAAATACTCTTTGTACGGAGTGCCAGCATCATACCAACCGATGTAGTTGTTCAGTTCGTTTGGGGAGCGCAACCGGTCAGAAAAAAAAAAAAAAAAACGAGCCAGCACGTGCAACCTCAATATGAAAAAAAAAGAAAAAAAAAAAAAGGGAAACACGTGGGATGAGTTTGTTGTGCTCAACTCTCTCTCACTCGTAGCTCGGGCGCATCCACGACTTCGCATCATCAGTACGGTAGCTCGGGCTGCTTTCGGTCTGACCGATGCTACGTACACGCATGCATGCATGCATGCATGCATATACATGCCATGTACTGTACTTGTAGTCAGTCACCACACATTTTCGACACGTTAGTTTTTCCTGAAGCCCCAACTAGAGGGGTTAAATTCACTAAAAAATTAGGCTCTTCCAAAATCGCGGTACTAAAAGGGCCCAAACCACGGCAAGCAAATCGAAATGACGGCGTGTTTTTTTTTTTTTTCTTCGCGAAAGCAGGAACCGCGGTATGGCCACGGGAATTTTACCGTGGGGATTTCGAAAACCAACTCCGGTGGTGGTGAAAAAATCCCGTGGTCATACCGCGGTTCCTGCTTCGTGAAAAAAAAAAACACACACACACACACACACACACAACCGACTTTCGATTTGCCGTGCGGTTGTGGTCTTTCTCGTGGTGCCATAGTTGATTCCTCATTGGCAACTCTGCTATGGTTGATTCGCCGCGATTCCCCCCATCCTTGGGAATTGCCCCGAATAAGGCCATGAAAAATACGACATAGTGCTCCGGTATTCCCATCCCAATCCTGGACGGTTATAGGCCTCCCAAGACAATACCACGGCATCAATACACCGACTGCTGTGGTCGGTCAGAGCTAAAACGTAAAAAAAAAAAAAAAAAAAAAAACTACTTAAAAGTTCCGCCCGAAAGAGAATACAAAAAAAGCCGAGCGCCCTGATTATGTACCAGGTACAGTATACCTGGTACAGCAAGTCGTGTATCCTTTTTAAGATCACCACGCGATAAGCCCAAAAAACGTGGCCTTATCTCTGATGTGGTCTTCTCTTTTTCCTACCGAAAAAATGACCCCATACTGATTCCAAGTAGTTTCTATTCCCGTGACGAACCGATTTACCTGGTCTTATCTCTACGGTGGCCTCAAACCGGGTGGTGTCTTAAAATAGGTACACGCAGGACCCCCCGTGTGATGGTCCGACCGTACCATCTGGGTGTCCCACCCCCCTCCACCCCCCTCCTCTGCAAGCCCCCCCCCCCCCCGCGCTCTCCTTCCCTTCTCGACCTCCCCCCTCCTTCTCCTACGTTGTAGACATCAATCGCAACCCGCCCTCCCCCCCCTCGTTCCTCATCTCCGCCCTCTTCCCCTGCCGAAGAAAGTGCTTACAACCTCCCCTCCCTCTCCCCATATGAGTACTCCTCCCCCATATTATATACCTGGTATATATATATATAGGTTGGGTTGGCGTCGGTTGGCGACGACGCTGTAAAACACGCCTCTCACTGCGTGAGCTAGACAGCCAGGGTACCGTTTTTTTTGTTGTTTTTTTTTGGCGGTTACCACGGCTGGCGGTCAAGTTAGATCATTTTTGTGCGGGGAGAACCTTTACTCCGCACAAGGGGGATGATGTTCGTATCACGCATTGGGTACTGGTATATGGTGAGGCACCCACGAGGCAGTTACATATTAATAGTACAACCATTGCTGTCTCTGAGAGTGGCCACACCAGAAATTATAACAATTCATTGATGCTATCATCCATGGGCAAGAAAATCCGCCTCTCAAACGGTTCTTAGTACGATGCAGCTCACCCTTCATGCGACTCGCCCAGCACCTCACGTTTCGGTTCGCGCTTGGTGCAAGCATTGTCTGCCCGGTCGGTGAAAGCCCGACGTGCTCCGTCCCGGCATTGTAAGGATGCGAGGGTCTATGGTCATACGACTACGAGTACGGCCATGCATGATAACGAGTGCACCCCCCCCCCCTCTCCTCCCCCCAGCTACGCCTCTTCCTACTCCGCACCAACCAACCCCCCCCCCCCCCCCCCCCCCCCCCCCCCCCCCCCCCAAATTACGCCCCTCCTCCTCTTTATAAGCCTTCCCCTTCTTCCGCCTGACGCTGCTGGTGGCGGCTTAACCGCGACATTATTTCGTTCCAGAAGTGTCCCGGCTGATCCGGATGGTTGTGACACCGCAGAATGCTCTCAAGATCGCACGCTGCCAGCACCCAGTTCCCCGCCAGGGTCTCCGCCTCAAGTTGGCCTGGGCCCCAGCCGGAGTACCTTGAGAAAAACTGCCGAAAAACAAGCAAACAAAACAAAACAAGCAAAACGTTTCACACGTACGTACTGTGTGTACCAGGTGTGAGATAGGGGGATAAGAGACAAAGGTATATGCTTCGAGGTGATAGAATGCTTCGTTCGGACCGACCGGGCGCAAAGACAAGCACACCCTTTTACACACTGACATTATGCACGAAACGTAGGAGAAGAAAAAAAAAAAAAACAGTAGCGTGTACCGGTATTTGATACTACACACGTACCAGACAAGGGCATGAGTCACGAGAGAAACGCATACACATACGAGACGAGATCGACGCATGCCATACGAAAATATCACTCTGCCCCGAAATACCATCACGGGGGGGAAACATAGTCAACAGGACCAAACATTGTTAGCAAAAATAGCTAAATATATAGGTTTTTGTGCGTTACCATAGGTCCTGCTAACTATGGACCCCCGCAATAGAACGGCATTTCATTTTTTTTTTTTTTTTTTACATAAACACGTTGCTTATGATTTGGGACACACAGCAGTAGTGTCCGTCCGGATGCGCGAACGCGCTCAATCGTGGAAGCGGCGAATAACCGCGCGAGCATCTTCGATGGTACGCGGAACCGAGCGAGCACGGTCCCTCAAACAGAGTCCGGTCGACCGAATCGTGCGTACGGCTTGGCGATGTCGACGAAAACGCATGCAAAGAGGGGTACTCTTTAGCTGCACTGGTGTATCGCACGGTATGGGTGGGAATCACCTGCACCTTTTTTCTGAGCGAGGGGCTCTAGAACTGACCTGCACGGAAATAACTCCTTTTGCGGTGAACTACAGTCAGTCCCGCCTTTGGGGGACAACCCACTCCAATCCCAAGCAGTTTGTCCCGCTTTTGGAGGACTGCGGGCGAGTGAAAGGGTTATAACCCCGACTAAACACTCCCACGACCTACAGCGTACCGTATACCACGTTCCCTATAAGGACCGCTTTATATTGATATTAGTGTATAAATCGTCCTTATATTTCCGGGCAGAGTGGTGCAACAAGCATGGCATGATACCACACACTCTCCGACGAAATTTCACAGCTGCTTTTGTCGTCAAAGGGAAGGAAGAGAGCGCGGGGGGGGGGGAGGGGGAGGGGGGGGGGGGGAAGGGGAGGGGAGAGAGAGGAGGGGAGGGGAGGGGAGGGGAGGGGAGGGGAGGAGAGAGGAGGGGAGGGGAGGGGAGGGGGGGCCTTGCACAATGCGGTAAAAGGCGACGGCATAGGGGTCGCGAGCTTTATCGGCAAGACGTCTGACGCAAGAGCCGTACTCAAGGGTCGCGACACGCCGAGAGCGCACAGGCGCGTCGCCACTCTCACCAAAACGTGCGCATGACGCACCTTAAACTCATCGGGGTCCGCTTTTCCATCCGCAACCAGCGCCAGCGCTTCCTTCAGCCCCCCCAGCCGAAGCCCTTTCACCACCTTATCACACAGAGGGCCGAGGTTGGCGGCGAAATTATCCCACGCATCGCCGTACAGATCAGCTACTATTTTACGGGGGACCATAGTAAGTAGGACCTACGGTACACGCAAAAAACAATATATTTACCTGCTTTTAGTAACAATACTTGGTCCTATTTACTATGGACCCCCGTACTATATATAGATAGATCCCCACCCTTTTTTATGATATACATGCTGAAGATATTCCGGTGCGGAACAGCCAATCACCAACCAACACGATCAAGTGACCAATCATCAGAATCCCCAAAACGTCAATCACTAATTGCCAAATCACCTATCACCGACCACCTACGACCTATGTCCTGCATGAGGGTCACCAAGTCCAATCCCATCATCTTGTTTTTAGCGGGGCAACCTATCATCAATCACCAATCACTAGCCACCAGTTACGAGCCAAATGCCAATCACCAGCCAATCAATCGCCACCCAATACCAACAACCACCAATCACCAACATACCTCCATTCCGGGAACGTCGTCCCTGCCGTGCATTAGATTAACCACGTCCAAGCCGTCGTCTCGAGCGCCGGCCACGTAGCCTCCCATGTACAGCACCTATTATCCCGCAAGACATGCACACAACGGTCAGTTCACGCGGAGCATACAAAATAATCCCCACGCTCGACGGGGCCACGTATGTGGCGAAACACACACAGAAGTTGGAATTTTTCAACTACTTGATCGTGTGTTTTGATCAGGTTGCATCCCTCAATCGGCAAATAAATACCAGGTACATCGTCATACATATCCGTTTTTTTTTTTCCTTCAATTATTCGGTACCTGGTAGAGATACCTAACCCATGCAAATGCACACCAAGCTCTGTCCCGAAAAGCAAGGATCATTTTAATTCAATATTAGTAAACAAAAGGTCCTTATATATTGGTACAGAGCGGCACCAGAGCCTCCGTAAGTGAGGAACGAGCTCCAGATTTTTTTTTCCCGTGTTCTACCAGGGCACACGAAAAAAAGAAGAAAAAAACGACACCCCGCCTTTTTTTTCTGAGTCCCGGACACGGGGGGGGGGGGGGGGGAGGTGGGGGGGGGGGGGGGGGGGGGGGGGGGCAAACTCAGTTGTTGCCTGCCTCAGACATTTGACCATTGACTGCGCATCCCTTTCGAGACGGAGCTCCGGACAGGGGGGGGGGGGGTGTACTTGAATCAAGTGAAACAAAACTGAAAAAAATAAAGATATGTTCTTGTTCAATTTCTGACGAAAATCCTAACCCGCCCCGAGTACGAGCTCGTTGTCAATCCCGACGTGGTGCAACGGGGTTGCAGCTCTGATGGTGATGATGATGATGATGGTGATGATGATGATGGTGATGATGGTGATGATGATGATGATGATGATGATGATGATGATGATGGTGATGATGATGATGGTGATGATGATGATGATGGTGATGATGATGATGGTGATGATGATGATGGTGATGATGATGATGATGGTGATGATGATGATGGTGATGATGGTGATGATGGTGATGATGATGATGATGATGATGTGGTGATGATGATAACGATGATGATGATGATGATGATAACGATGATGATGATGATGATGATAACGATGATGATGATGATGATGATGATGTTTTCACACTGCACTAGTGGCGGTCCCCATATAGTGCCGGTCCCTCTATGTATGCGCCAGCCAACAATACCGGCATTATAGCGGCAGCCGGAACTAACTACTCCGCACACCGCACACTGCCATACACTTGGGGCGAATCCCATCTGCCGTGCCGAGCGCTTCCACGGGCACTATTATAGCGGGGCAACCGGCACCATTATACTCAATCGGCACTATAGAGAGGCCATTCTACTGCTGTATTCAGCTACTAATGGCTCATTTCCCCTGAAATCTAGCCCGTGGTCACCAAGGGGGGTCCAGTTAAGTTAACTCTTGCTAGGGCTGCAGTCCCGTTTTGGCGACAAACCACTTAAATTACAAGTACTTTATCCCCGAAACGGGACTGCGCTCTTAATAAGTGCTAAAAAAGGTCGATCCGTTTAGGACCGCACTCTCGTGCCGGGGACAAATGACTTGAATTTAGACTGAAATGCTTGTTTCCGTACAGTGCGGCACTGAAAGGATTATAGTGTCAAGGGTGCGCTCACGTTGTCCTCCATGCCCGGAACGCGCCGCAAGCTGCCGGTGCAGAGATCGCCCATCGTGAACGTGGTCGGTCTGTTCAGGATTAGCCCCACCGTGCCATCGTCGTCGTGCTGAATGACCAACATCACCGACCGGTAGAAGTACTGCTGCTGCTGCGTGAACAAGCTCTCGTTCGCGATCACCAGGCACCCGAGCTCCGGTTGGACCAGAGGGTGGGCCCACCTTCGTTCACCGTTCAATAGGATAAATATTCGGTGACGTTTAGTTAGGTTCGGCAATATTCTGGCAAGGTTAAAGTTTGGTATGGCTCGGTACGGTTCGGCAAGGTTCAGTAAGGTTCGGCAAGGCGTAGAAGTGCTGCCGCTGGTACATGAACAAGTTCTCGTTTTGCGACCATCGGCTATCCGGGCTCCGGTCGGACCAGGGGGTGGGCCCATCTTCATTCGGTAGCATTCGGTAAGGTCTGGTCACGTTCGGAACAATTCACACCTCTGACAGATCAATCAGCTCACGATAGCTCGAGCTAGTTCTCTAAGGAGCTAGCTTACCGGTGAGACACGGGAGCTGCATGAGCTGCGCATGTGTTCCTGGTGTGTTCCTGGCTTGAGCTATAGGAGGGTACGTAGCTCATCTGCACATGTTTTTAAGCTTGAGCTAAAAAGAATACCTCATCTGAACATCTATGTCCAGATGAGCTATAGGAACTACATGAGCTAGCTCATCTACCCCCGAGATGAGCTATAGGAGCAACATGAGCTACACATGTTTCCCCCGGCTTGAGCTATACAAGATAGATGAGCTAGCTCATGAGCTGTCCGGGGTCTGAACTATTCACTCAGGTTCGGTAAGGTTCGGTAAAGTTCGTTCAAGGTTGGCAACGCTTTCGCTTCTTATCAAGGCAATAATCGGTAATGGTTCAACGACGTTCGGTACAACTCAGAAAAGGTTCGGAAAGGTTGAGCAGGGTTCTGTAAGGTTTTGTAAGGCTCGATTAGGTTCGAAAAGAGTCGATCACACACACAGCAGTAGCGTTCGCTAACGTTCAGCAACGTTCGGTAGCGTCTCGGAAACGGTCGGAAAGATACTATGTTATGTACTCGAGAAATCTCACCCCACCCTGAGAGGGGTGGGGTCTTGAATTCCTACTGAAATTCCAGCTGTAGACAACTGTTAGTGCTCTAAATACATACGGAAAACGATATTTATCAGCTGTGACCTTGTAATGTTCCCTCTTTTTCAAACCTAAAAATAGAAAATACCGCGGATACGGTAACCATGTGGTTTAACCTCTCTACGGCGGTGCTCGTACACTGTAGCAACATTTTACGTTTTCCCTCACCAATTGCAACATCGCTTAGGCTGTCGCCGAAGTCGCTTGCGTGTCTCAAGGAAGAAAATTCAGGGCGTGGATGTTCCAGGGTACAGTGGGAAAGAAACAACGGTTTCATGTCGAGACACCGACAGGCGCAGAACTGACAGCGTCACCACATACCACCACCACCACCACCACCAACACCACCACAACCACCACCGTCATCATCTCCAGCACCACCAGCACCACCAACATCGTCCACGCCAACATCAACAACAACAACAACCGCGCCAACACTAACTCCTCCAAAAAACATGCCAAAAAACCATCACCATCAACACCACCAACACCACCACTACTGCCGCTACTACCGCCACCAACACCAACACCACCACTACCGTCACATGCACACCTCTCACACTTCACACCTCTCACTGCTCGGCGCAGCCCCTCTACCACCAGTTGCTTCCTCCCCTTCCCCGCGCCCCTCCTCCGCCCCCCAGCCGTCCAAACCCTTCGACATAAGCCGAGCCCGAAAATCCCGCAGCTCCATGCGTTCGCCGCCGCCATCACCACCCCCCTCGTGAGCATCACCTATTGGCTCGTAGTCAGAGGTGGCATTTTCTGCGGGGTCCCGACGGATTTCATCCCCCCCCCCCCGGCCCCCCCTCCCCCCCCCCTCCTTCCCCTGTCCCCGCCTCTGCCTTGAGGACGAGCGGGAAGCACCGCCTTCTTCGAGAAGCTGTAGACGTGGTGATGGTGGTGGTGGTGGGAGCCCGAAAAGCTCCGATTGTCGTTGCTTCCGCCTGTTTTTTCGCGGTTTTCGAGGAGATGGGGAGTTCGTGAGATGACCAAGGAATTTTTGGGGCCGTTGAGAGGGAGGGTTTCTTGCCGAAGAGAAAATCCGGTATTCATGGGAGACTTTTTTTCGAATCTCGGGCACGTCAAGGCCTTTTCGCTTGTTTGACCTTGTAACCCTTAGGGGACCTTAGAGGCCAAAACCTTGACGAAAAAAAAAAAATTGTGACCATATGTACATAGAGGCAAGGACCACAGCGTGGTTAGGGGGGATGTCACAACATAATTGGTGTCCGAGTCACAACGTACAGAGTTTAGCGAAGCACGGCACAGGCACAACATGGCCCTATACCCCTATTGCCGGGACGCTCACACTGCTCCTAGACAGATGGTTGATAACACCAAATGTTTTCCAACCGTTGTTGTGGTCGCTATCACGGTGTCCCAAAGAGGATACAAGCGGTAGTTAATATAATGTATTGGTGGTAGAAGTAGTAGTAGTAGTAGTAGTAGTAGTAGTAGTAGTTCCCCCCCCCCGTTCACTCTACCTATTTGCCCTCCTTTTCTCTCTCCCCTCCCTCTTAGACGTAGTATTAATAGTAGTAGGAGCTGTAGAAGTAGTCCCCCCCCCCCCCCCATTCACTCTATTGGCCCTTCTTTTCTCTCTCTCCTCCCTCCTAGAGGTACTGCAACTCAGATCCGGGGTCACAAAACAGGCTCCCCCTCCCCCCCCTCCCAACTACGGTGCTTGCCTTGCTTTCTCATCGCGAGGAGACTTCAGCCCGCCCTTCCCTCATCGACTCGCGCTTATGGGTGCGGTCAGTCAAGCGGTCAAGTCGCGTTCTCTTACGTATAATTTTTTGCTTGCGGGTTGGCTGGCGACTATGGTGGTGGTGGAGGGTGTCGGCGGTGGGGAATTACGCAACTACTCACTGCGTACAGTAGTCTCGAGGGCGGCTGCAAGGACCAGCATGCTCAGTATGTTCAATGTTGTTCAGTACGTTTCGGTATGTGTCCAGTATGTGCGATATTTTCAGTAGGTTCAGTAGGTTCGGTGTGTTCGGTATGTTCAGTACGTTCAATACGTCAAGTGTTCGTTCAGTATGCGCGGTTTGTTCCGCATGCTCAGTACGTTCCGATGCCGAGAATGTTAAGTATGCTGAGTACCTTCAGTACGTTCAGCATGCATGCCCAGTACGTTCAGCTTGTCCAGCTTGTTCAGTGTTAAGCTCTGCCGCTATACGCGCGTATACCCTCGTCGCGATGCTGTTTGCAGGGTATACAGCATGGCATTCTACCACGTAGACAATACGGAGGACCCTCGATGAACCTTCAACGTGTTGATTCTAAAGGCTAAAGGCTGCGTCATCGAGATGGCCGAAGCCTTTTTTTTTACTTTACTAAACCCACTCATTGCTGTATTCCGCCGCGCAATCTCCCAAAACACAACTTCCCAAGACGCAATCTCCCGGAAAAAAACTCTGGGTCGTGGCGCGGAAAATTCTTGTGGTGTTCGGCTTGCTGCGATCACAGCAATCAGCACAGCAGCAGAGATGAGCGGCAGGGACTCGTTGTCACGGCGGGGGGGTCATCCACACAGCAGCACAGTGCAGGCAGCGGCACAGCCGTCGCCCATGCCGAGGATAAGAACGTCGCCGGGGTCCCTGCTGTGTATTGCTGGGTTGCGTGTACGTACGCAAGGTCCAGATAGCAACGCCTACCTACCATCTCTACAAAGCAGCAGCAGCAGCAGCAGCAGCAGCATTGCGCAGGATGCAGCATACAGCCGGTTCTCAGACAAAAAAAATGTTGTTTCTTGCTTTCTCTCGGCGACCACGCCTAGCTGCTCGCACCTCCGGCAGGATTGAGAAAGGTCAAGACGACTCTAACACTTAGAGGCTAGTGGTCGGCGCCACGAATTCGGGGCCGCAAGAGATGCGTGAATGCGCCGTTCGTCACCCGATGCTGCCCGATGCCCGTGCCACACCTGACCTGGCTGTTGCCCTTGGAAGCTTGGATTGATTTATCGTTTCATTTTTATTTTTTTTTGCGATTTTTATTTTTTTTGCTGTTTCCGCTGTTCCTGATTTTCTTTTTTTCGCACTCGAGTTCGACTCCAGACTCCAGAATCACGCCATACTGCTGTAGTACTACTGCTGTACGTATGCACAGGCAGGCAGTAGTAGCTAGCACGCTGCAACAGCAGTAAATAATGTACTGTTGTGTGGCACTATTGTACGTCGTACTACTCGCAGACGGCACAGCAGCAGTACGGCATGTTTGAGCCTGATCCCTGATTCGGATGTCTTCTGTCTTGTGTGTGGTGGTGCACTGCGGCAGTACTACAGCAATACAGCAGTACGCGTAGTAGCGTACTGGAGCCTGCTTTGAGTCTGATCCCTGATTCGGATGTCTTCTGTCCTGCGTGTGGTGGTGCACTGCTGCAGTACTACAGCAATACAGCAGTACGCGTAGTAGCGTACTGGAGCCTGACCCGATGTCTTCTGTCTTGTGACCGAACGACAGCAGCAGCAGCAGCAGCAGCAGCAGCAGCAGCAGCAGCAGCAGCAAAACAGATTGCGGTGTCAACGAGACAGCACCGACGAGTTTAGTACTGCTGTACCAGTACATACATACCAGCGCCTACTACGGGGGGGGCATCGTATAAAATAGGACCTACGGTACATACTAAAACTTACATATTTCGATACTTTTACTAGCAATATTTCAGGGCTTTTCGCCGGTCAAGTCAAATCTCACGGGTCGGGTCGGGTCGGGTCGGGTCAGTACTAAAACCTACATATTTCGATACTTTTACTAGCAATATTTCAGGGCTTTTCGCCGGTCAAGTCAAATCTCACGGGTCGGGTCGGGTCGGGTCGGGTCAGCTGACCCGACCCGACCCGTGAGATTTGAAAATATCCTGACCTGACCCGACCCGACCCCCGAGATTTCAAAACCTCATGACCCGACCCGACCCGACCCGCCACCTTCGGATTGACCCGTGAGACACGGGTTTCATGCGGGTCGGGTCACCTTGACCCGCGAGACTATTTATCTTGACCCGCAGGTCCGACCTGCGGATCCGGCCCGTGGGTCGACACCTCAAAAACAATTTAATATTCATTTTTGTGCCCACAAACGATATGTGGCCTGGCCGTAGTGGGTATGGATGGATGCGGGAATGCGTATATGGCTTTTGAAAGTGTTTTAATGCTTGAATAAAATACCAAAGGAGTATTATTGGGTAATTGTACGAGAAAAGCCTTTGGGTAAGAGAGCGGGGAGTACTTAGTGTCGGATCCGCGGGCCGGATGCGCGGGTCCGACCCGCGGGTCAGCAGAAAAGAACGCGCGGGTCACGCTGGCCCGACCCGCGAGTGACCCGTTTCTCGCGGGTCATGACCTGACCCGACCCGTGAGCTTTTCATCACCTCTTGACCCGACCCGACCCGACCCGTGAGATTTGAAAAACTCTTGACCCGACCCGACCCGACCCGTGAGATTGTGAAAACCTCTTGACCCGACCCGACCCGACCCGACCCGTGCGATTTGGAACACTCCCTGACCCGAGCCGACCCGACCCGTGACATTTTAAACACCTCGAGACCCGACCCGCGGGTCGGGTCATGACCCGCGAAAAGCCCTGCAATATTTGGTCCTACCATGCACACCAAAGCCCACAAGGTGACAAACAGCAGATACACACATACTTACTGCTGCGCGAGTTCCCACAGCGACAGTTATATACGATACCAGGTATATTCATACCGCTGGATGGAGAGCACAGGAGCAGCGTGCGGGCAACCTTGCCAGCGAGGGGAATATATGAGAGAGTGGGTGGGCGTACAACTACTTGGTTACAGTACGTGCCTGCCTGCCCGCCAAGAAGAAACGCCTACGTAATATTATGAGCAACCCTTATTATCAATATAACCTTATCAGACATATATAAAACTCAAGAATATCGCGATATTTGACATTTAGAGCCAAATTATGTGCCTCACGAGTTTTATACGGACGTCGGGTATAGCGATATTTTCGCCATACGCGGTCCGCAACACACAAATATATGCTTGGGGTATTTTTACCCCAAGCATATATTTGTGTTCTCTTTTTTGTTGGTAGAGCCGGATTTGGCAGACAAAATTGGAAACAGCCTGTCCCCTCTACTCGGTCATCCGATCATTACCCTGCAGCAAGCACCACAACAGCAGCAGCAGCAGTGGTGGCCGCCACGACTTGGTTGAATGAGTACGGCAGACGGGTGCTCCCTTGGTCGGGGGGAGGCGGATGCACGGGATGCCCCGGTTCAGCGGCTCCAGCACAGCACCCAGTGCTCTGGCTGGGCGTCTTTCTGCCGGATTTGCCCCAAACCCATGTCCCCAACACCGCACGCCCCACCTCATCCGGGAACAAGCGGGTAGCGCCAACCCGACCTTTAGTTTTTGGCGGACACGTCTCAGCACGAGCACGAGACGCGCCATCGTCTATGCCAACAGCCAAATCCATGGTGCACGCGAGCGCTGTAGCCTGCCGAGCTACGTAGAGAAGCAGCTGCAGCAGCAGCAGCGACGTCCTCCAGCCCATGCGATGCTCTACGTGTTTCTTGCCGCCTCTTTTTATTTCACCCATGTTTTATCTCACGTTGTTCTGGCAAGAAACCCGATATTGAGTTTTATATCGAGGGATCTGCGTGTACAAATATCGCGATATTGAATTCGGCGCAAAGAGTCGAAATATCACCCTCTGTTGAGTTTTATATATGTCTATTGTGACACCGTCCTTTTGAACAACGTTGAGCTGACTCACTGGCTGTAGGCTTCCTGGTATCATACTCGATTTACCGTTATTGCAGCGCTCGCGGTTGAGCACGATTTCTTATTCCGATTTCTTAGCGTCCCCAAAAAGTGATCCTCAAGTTCTTACTGCTTACGGGTACCTGGTATTACTACTTACAATACGTAGCAACTATTTAATCAGTCGAACTCACAGCTGACGTATTTCAAAATTTATAAAAAACATACTATTAATATTAATAATGAGGCGCGCGAAGCGCGCTAAAAGCGGGCGAGCCTTTTTTTTCTTGGAATTTTCCAAGAAAAAAAAAAGCCTCTTCATAGCGGCTCGGATACGAGCGTGGGGTGCCTTGTTTTGAGTTTCTCTGTATGTGTGTGTGTGTGTGTGTGTGGTGAGGCGTGTATGTGTGTGTGATTCAACATTTTTTTGGGCAACGTTTGACCACCGCCCTCGACGCACACCGCACCAATTCCAGTCCCGGCGGGCTCTGTGGACGCGCACACACAAAACAGACCTCCTGGTGCTGGTGCGGTGGTAAATCGTTCACAGCAGCTCGAGCTAGGTGTGGCAACGTGTGTAGGCACATGTTGGTGCTGGGCCATGTTGAAAAAACACAGAACCAGCAACACATTATATTTTGAAACCCAGCTAGCTCTACGAGTACTCGTAGGTTGGCAGACTGTGCCTGTCCACAGCAACGAGCGTTCGGGCCATGTCCCCGAGACATGCTGCAGGCCCACCCTCCTGCTGATGAGGGGCCTGAGAAGCAGGAGAGTATCTGCTGTATAATAGTTGTTGTACAGCAGTAGTAGTAGTGGTTGCACTGCTAGAAGAAGCTCTGCTGGACACACGTCAGATTGTAGATTTTTCGTCTTCAAATGATGAGTTCGAGACCAGGAAACACATGTACGAAGGGTTCACACACAAGCCGAGCGTACAGCGATGCTGACCTGGCCTCGTGTGTCCTACTGCTGCTGCTGTTTTGCTGCTGGAGAAGCTCTGCTGTAGATGTCGTACATCATCAGTAGTAGCGGTGGCACCTGCTACCTGCTACGAGAAGTTCTCTCTTGGACAGAGCACGTCGAGTGCAGATTTTTCGTCTTGAAATTATTATGCCGAATTTCGAGTTCAAAACCAACACAGGACAAAATCGACTACGTGTACAAAGGGTTCAAGGGGTGAGATTGACAAGCCGAGCGTACAGCGACGCTGACCCTGGCGTCGTGTGTCCTACTGCTACTGCTGCTGCTGTTTTGTTGCTGGAGAAATACTTCTGCTGCTGTAGATGTGTACAAAGGGTTCAAGGGTTAGATTGACGAGCCGAGCCGCCGAGCGTACATCGACGCTGACCCTGGCCTCGTGCGTCCCACTGCTACTGCTGCTGCTGCTGCTTTTGTTGCTGGAGAAACACAGCTGCTGTATGTAGATGTCGTACATCAGTACAAGCAAGTAGTGGTGGCACCTGCTACGAGAAAGAAGCGTCTTCTGTTGGACAAATATTTTCAGATGCAGATTTTTCGTGTTCAAATTAATTATGCCGAATTTCAACCAGAAAACACTTGCTGTTGGAAAAACGCAAAAAGAAAAAAAAATATATATCAGGGTGTGTGTCTATTTGTCGTCTTGTTCTTTCCACCCGTCGACAGCCAGTTCCGTGGTCACACAGCAGTAGTACATATTTTCGTCTTCAAATTACTATGCCGGATTTCGAGGTGGAAATACCAGGATACACACGACAAAATCCAGTACCTGGTATTTGTTACAGGTGTGTCCGTACTGCTGTGCTGTCTGTGTGTTTCAAGAGCCGGATATGATGCCAAGAATATTTACGGTTATGAGATTCACCAACGACGGCGTATAGGTAGTAGGTACAGCAGCAGCAGCAGTAGATGTTCGTTCGTGTTGGTTCAGCACAAATCAAATAAATGTTGTGCATGATGCATCGCAGATATGACTACTGCAGGTATTGCTGAGGTCGCGCCTCATTACCACCAATTACTAGTACTAGCTGTACGTACAGCGGTTGCTCGTTATTCTTGGGCCTCCTAGGTATGTATACCTGTAGCAGCCTTGGGAACGAACGCCTCGGGGTCGGGAGCGAACTCAGAGCGGAATCAGGCTGCGCAGACGTGCGTAGCCGAGCCAGAATGGATAAGCAGTCGCCGCGTACGTATAGAGTTGCATCGGTTGGCCTGGCGCAGCAGGCCTGATTTGCACGGCGCTAGAAAGGATTACCAAACCAAATCCACAGCACTCGTAGGCTCCAATATAGACTGTCCGTAAATTTAAGAATTGTTTTGATATCAATATTATTTATGGAGCGATTCTTACATTTTCGTACAAAGTGGTATGAATATATAAACCCTGCTCACCTCAGTCGTTGTTGTTGAGGTTGCAGCACAGACGAACGCGCCTCTCTCGCTGCTATGCCTTGCAGCAGGCACACGGGCGGGCCTCGCTACTGATCGAAAGGAGTGGCAAGGGGCCAGAATGGCCATTAACACCATCACCCGGCATCGTGAAACCATCAGACAATGTGAGCGCACGAGGCACTCCTGCCCTCTCCTCTGGAATCAGAAAAAAGGAGCCGCCTTTACCACTGACCTGAACCAATATCTAGGATAAAGTATAGGAATCGGGGAATGCCATGTGGCTACCGTGTGGTTCCATCATTACGAAGAGGGTGTTCGATTCAAATAGCGCTAATTTATCGGGGGGGTGATAATGAAAGCCCCGAAAACGCGGCGGGATTTTCATTTTTGTTTTTTAGCTGCTGGGCGCTGCCTCGCCACGCTGCCACGCTGTGCACGCTGCCATTTGCCGGCTCTGGCTCTCGTTCCTCGCGGTGACCACGAGGGTATACTGAGCGAACTGACCAGGTAGCAAAAATCATTGCTGTCGTGCCTTCTTGTGAAATATGTATCTCTTTTGAGGTCGATATGAGCCAACGACCTATCTGTACTGTCTGCTGTTGGACGTTGCTGCTGCTGTACGTAGGTCAACCCAAGCCGATTGCATCCCGTGTGGGGGTGGCTGCCCTGAACGACTGCTTGCTTTCATCGCTTTTTGTATGGTTGTTGCAGTCCTGGGTTCCTATGTGTACCGCTGCTATATGAAAGATCGATCGATAAGCTAAGAAAGACAGGGTCGATGTCGTTGGTGTGAGCGTTGCCTAGAGCTACTGGTGTACGTATGTACAACTACTACAGCAGTACTTGTAAGAGTACAGCAGTACGTAGGACTCCCGCGACCAACCTTGCAGGCCACGATGGACAGAGTTGCGTCTGCTCCCACTCCTACTGTTGTAGCGGCGCAGCATGAAATGTATTTGAAATATATGCATTGCAGTTATTGCTGAACATCCCGCAGTATATACGCTCTTCGTTGTGCTGCGATGTGTAATAAAGCACGGCAAGAACACCGCCGCCGCAATTGGTACCTCGTACGTACGTCTGGTATTCTTGCGGGTATGTGCGTTTCACTGCTATACCGTAACTAAGGACGCCCGAGCATGTCTATGTGGGAGCTGCGATGTAGAGTATGCCAAACACAAAGGTTGTTAGTTATTCGACGCGCCGGTCACAAGTTAAACAACAGTGACGAATAATATCGTACGGACAAGCGGCAGGGTAACGGGTAAAAACGCGTTTTCGACCTGATTAACGACCTTTAGCGCGCCGTACAAACAAGCACGCGCGTATTTGGAGGTCTTGTCGCCCGAGCATGCCTGTGTGGAGTATGGAAAACGCAAATGTTGTTGGTTAATCGACATGAACGCGCCGTTTACAAGTTAATCGATAGTGTCAAATATTATCCTATGGACGAGTGGTAGGGTAACAGGAAAAAAAAAAAAACCGCGTTTTCGACCTGGTTAACGACATTTAGCGCGCCGTACAAACATGCGAGCGCGTATTTGGAGGTCTTGTCGCCTGAGCATGTCTACGTGGTGTATGAAAAACACAATATTGTTGGTCAATCGACAAGAACACGCCGGTGACACGTTAATCAACGTTGACGACTATTTCTGTGCGGGCAAGCGGTAGGGTAACGGGTAACAACGTATTTTCGACCTGATTCACGACCCTTAGCGCACCATACCAAAACGCGAGCACGTATTTGGAGCGCTTGTCGCCCGGGCATGTCTACGTGGAGCATGAAAAACACAAATGCTGTTGGTTAATCGATATGAACGCGCCGATCACAAGTTAATCGACAGTGTCAAATATTATCCATCGGACAAGTGGTAGGGTAACGGGTACCAATGCGTTTTTGACCTGGTTCACGACCTTTAGCGCGCCGTACGAACAAGCGAGCGCGTATATGGAGCTCTTGTCGCCCGAGCATGTCTACGTGGAGCATGAAAAACACAAATGTTGTAGGTTAATCGACATGGACGCGCCGGTCACAAGTTAATCAACAGTGCCAAATATCATCCTACGGACAAGCGTTTTCGGCCTGGTAAATGACCGTTAGCGCGCCGTACAAACAAGCGAGCGCGTATTTTGAGGTCTTGTCGCCCGAGCATGGCCGCATGGAGTCTGAAAAACACAAATGATGTTGATTAATCGACATGAAGGCGCCGTTTACAAGTTGATTGACAGTGTCAAATATTATCCTACCCACAAGTGGTAGGGTAAAAAAAAAAAAAAAAAAAACGCGTTTTTGACCTGGGTGCCGACGTTTAACTCGCCGTACGAACAAGCGAGCGCGTATTTGGAGGTCCCGTCGCCCGAGCATGTCAACGTGGAGCATGAAGAACACAAATGTTATTGGTCAATCGATATGAACGCGCCTATCACCAGTTAATCGACAGTGTCAAATATTATCCTACGGACGAGTGGTAGGGTAAGAGGGAAAAAACGCGTTTTTGACCTGGGTACCGACGTTTAACGCGCCGTACGAACAAGCGAGCGCGTATTTGAAGGTCTTGTCGCCCGAGCATGTCTACGTGGAGCATGAAAAACACAAATGTTGTTGGTCAATCGATGTGAACGCGCCGATCACAAATTAATCGACAGTGTCAAATATTATCCTACGGACAAGTGGCAGGGTAACAGGAAAAAAAAAACGCGTTTTTGACCTGGGTACCGACGTTTCACGCGCCGTACGAACAAGCGAGCGCGTATTTGAAGGTCTTGTCGCCCGAGCATGCCTACGTGGAGCACGAAAAACGCAAATGTTGTTGGTCAATCGATATGAACGCGCCGATCACAAGTTAATCGACAGTGTCAAATATTATCCTACGGACGAGTGGTAGGGTAACGGGTAAAAACGCGTTTTTGACCTGGGTACCGACGTTTCACGCGCCGTACGAACAAGCGAGCGCGTATTTGGAGGTCTTGTCGCCCGAGCATGTCTACGTGGTGTATGAAAAACACAAATGTTGTTGGTCAATCGATATGAACGCGCCGATCACAAATTAATCAACAGTGTCAAATATCATCCTACGGACAAGTGGTAGGGTAACGGGTAAAAAACGCGTTTTCGGCCTGGTAAACGACCTTTAGCGCACCGTACGAACAAGCGAGCGCGTATTTGGAGACCTTGCCGCCCGAACAAGTCTACGTGGAGCATGAAAAACACAAATGTTGTTCGTTAATCGACATGAACGCGCCGATCACAAGTTAATCAACAGTGACAAATATTATCCTACCCACGAGTGGTAGGGTAAGAGGGAAAAAAAAAAAAAAACGCGTTTTTGACCTGGGTACCGACGTTTCACGCGCCGTACGAACAAGCGAGCGCGTATTTGGAGGTCTTGTCGCCCGAGCATGTCAACGTGGTGTATGAAAAACACAAATGTTGTTGGTCAATCGACATGAACGCGCCGATCACAAGTTAATCAACAGTGACAAATATTATCCTACGGACAAGTGGTAGGGTAACGGGTAAAAAACGCGTTTTCGGCCTGGTAAACGACCTTTAGCGCGCCGTACGAACATGCGAGCGCGTATTTGGAGGTCTTGCCGCCCGAGCATGTCTACGTGGAGCATGAAGAACACAAATGTTGTTCGTTAATCGACATGAACGCGCCGTTTACAAGTTTAGCGATTGTGTCAAATATTATCCTACCCACAAGTGGTAGGGTAAAAAAAAAACAAAATGGCGTTTTTGACCTGGGTACCGACGTTTCACGCGCCGTACGAACAAGCGAGCGCGTATTTGGAGGTCTTGTCGCCCGAGCATGTCTACGTGGAGTATGAAGAACACAAATGTTGTTGGTCAATCGACATGAACGTGCCCATCACCAGTTAATCGACAGTGTCAAATATTGTCCTACGGACGAGTGGTAGAGTAAGAGGGAAAAACGCGTTTTTGACCTGGGTACCGACGTTTAACGCGCCGTACGAACAAGCGAGCGCGTATTTGGAGGTCTTGTCGCCCGAGCATGTCTACGTGGAGCATGAAAAACACAAATGTTGTTGGTCAATCGATGTGAACGCGCCGATCACAAATTAATCGACAGTGTCAAATATTATCCTACGGACAAGTGGTAAGGTAAAAAACAAATAAAACGCGCTTTTGACCTGGGTACCGACGTTTCACGCGCCGTACGAACAAGCGAGCGCGTACTTGGAGGTCCCGTCGCCCGAGCATGTCAACGTGGAGCATGAAAAACACAAATGTTATTGGTCAATCGATATGAACGCGCCGATCACAAGTTAATTGACAGTGTCAATATTTATCCTACGGACGAGTGGTAGGGTAACGGGTAAAAACGCGTTTTTGACCTGGGTACCGACGTTTCACGTGCCGTACGAACAAGCGAGCGCGTATTTGAAGGTCTTGTCGCCCGAGCATGTCTACGTGGAGCATGAAAAACACAAATGTTGTTGGTCAATCGATGTGAACGATCCGATCACAAAATAATCGACAGTGTCAAATATTATCCTACGGACGAGTGGCAGGGTAAGAGGGAAAAACGCGTTTTTGACCTGGGTACCGACGTTTCACGCGCCGTACGAACAAGCGAGCGCGTATTTGAAGGTCTTGTCGCCCGAGCATGTCTACGTAGAGCATGAAAAACACAAATGTTGTTGGTCAATCGATATGGACGCGCCGATCACAACTTAATCAACAGTGACAAATATTATCCTACGGACGAGTGGTAGGGTAAAAGGAAAAAAAACACGTTTTTGACCTGGGTACCGACGTTTCACGTGCCGTACGAACAAGCGAGCGCGTATTTGGAGGTCTTGTCGCCTGAGCATGTCCACGTGGTGTATGAAAAACACAAATGTTGTTGGTCAATCGACATGAACGCGCCGATCACAAGTTAATCAACAGTGTCAAATATCATCCTACGGACAAGTGGTAGGGTAACGGGTAAAAACGCGTTTTCGGCCTGGTCAACGACCTTTAGAGCACAGTACGAACAAGCGAGCGCGTATTTGGAGGTCTTGCCGCCCGAGCAAGTCTACGTGGAGCATGAAAAACACAAATGTTGTTCGTTAATCGACATGAACGCGCCGTTTACAAGTTTATCGACTGTGTCAAATATTATCCTACCCACAAGTGGCAAGGTAAAAAAAAACAAAAAAAAAAAAACGCGTTTTTGACCTGGGTACCGACGTTTCACGCGCCGTACGAACAAACGAGTGCGTATTTGGAGGTCTTGTCGCCCGAGCATGTCTACGTGGTGTATGAAAAACACAAATGTTGTTGGTCAATCGACATGAACGCGCCGATCACAAGTTAATCAACAGTGACAAATATTATCCTACGGACAAGTGGTAGGGTAACGGGTAAAAAAACGCGTTTTCGGCCTGGTAAACGACCTTTAGCGCGCCGTACGAACAAGCGAACGCGTATTTGGAGGTCTTGCCGCCCGAGCATGTCTACGTGGAGCATGAAAAACACAAATGTTGTTCGTTAATCGACATGAACGCGCCGTTTACAAGTTTATCGATTGTGTCAAATATTATCCTACCCACAAGTGGTAGGGTAAAAAAAAAACAAAATGGCGTTTTTGACCTGGGTACCGACGTTTCACGCGCCGTACGAACAAGCGAGCGCGTATTTGGAGGTCTTGTCGCCCGAGCATGTCTACGTGGAGCATGAAGAACACAAATGTTGTTGGTCAATCGATATGGACGCGCCGATCACAAGTTAATCAACAGTGACAAATATTATCCTACCCATAAGTGGTAGGGTAAAAGGAAAAAACACGTTTTTGACCTGGGTACCGACGTTTCACGTGCCGTACGAACAAGCGAGCGCGTATTTGGAGGTCTTGTCGCCCGAGCATGTCTACGTGGTGTATGAAGAACACAAATGTTGTTGGTCAATCGATATGAACGCGCCGATCACAAGTTAATCGACAGTGTCAAATATTATCCTACGGACGAGTGGTAGGGTAAGAGGGAAAAACGCGTTTTTGACCTGGGTACCGACGTTTAACGCGCCGTACGAACAAGCGAGCGCGTATTTGAAGGTCTTGTCGCCCGAGCATGTCTACGTGGAGCATGAAAAACACAAATGTTGTTGGTCAATCGATGTGAACGCGCCGATCACAAGTTAATCGACAGTGTCAAATATTATCCTACGGACAAGTGGTAAGGTAAAAAAGAAAAAAACGCGCAATGGTAAGGTAAAAAAGAAAAAAAACGCGCTTTGACCTGGGTACCGACGTTTCACGTGCCGTACGAACAAGCGAGCGCGTACTTGGAGGTCCCGTCGCCCGAGCATGTCAACGTGGAGCATGAAAAACACAAATGTTATTGGTCAATCGATATGAACGCGCCGATCACAAGTTAATTGACAGTGTCAATATGTATCTTACGGACGAGTGGTAGGGCAACGGGTAAAAACGCGTTTTTGACCTGGGTACCGACGTTTCACGTGCCGTACGAACAAGCGAGCGCGTATTTGAAGGTCTTGTCGCCCGAGCATGTCTACGTGGAGCATGAAAAACACAAATGTTGTTGGTCAATCGATGTGAACGCGCCGATCACAAATTAATCGACAGTGTCAAATATTATCCTACGGACAAGTGGCAGGGTAAGAGGGAAAAAAAAACGCGTTTTTGACCTGGGTACCGACGTTTCACGCGCCGTACGAACAAGCGAGCGCGTATTTGAAGGTCTTGTCGCCCGAGCATGCCTACGTGGAGCACGAAAAAACACAAATGTTGTTGGTCAGTCGATATGAACGCGCCGATCACAAGTTAATAGACAGTGTCAAATATTATCCTACGGACGAGTCGTAGGGTAACGGTAACGGGTAAAACGCGTTTTTGACCTGGGTACCGACGTTTCACGCGCCGTACGAACAAGCGAGCGCGTATTTGGAGGTCTTGTCGCCCGAGCATGTCTACGTGGAGCATGAAGAACACAAATGTTGTTGGTCAATCGATATGGACGCGCCGATCACAAGTTAATCAACAGTGACAAATATTATCCTACCCATAAGTGGTAGGGTAAAAGGAAAAAAAACACGTTTTTGACCTGGGTACCGACGTTTCACGTGCCGTACGAACAAGCGAGCGCGTATTTGGAGGTCTTGTCGCCCGAGCATGTCTACGTGGTGTATGAAGAACACAAATGTTGTTGGTCAATCGATATGAACGCGCCGATCACAAGTTAATCGACAGTGTCAAATATTATCCTACGGACGAGTGGTAGGGTAAGAGGGAAAAAAAAACGCGCGTTTTTGACCTGGGTACCGACGTTTAACGCGCCGTACGAACAAGCGAGCGCGTATTTGAAGGTCTTGTCGCCCGAGCATGTCTACGTGGAGCATGAAAAACACAAATGTTGTTGGTCAATCGATGTGAACGCGCCGATCACAAGTTAATCGACAGTGTCAAATATTATCCTACGGACAAGTGGTAAGGTAAAAAAAGAAAATAAAACGCGCTTTTGACCTGGGTACCGACGTTTCACGTGCCGTACGAACAAGCGAGCGCGTACTTGGAGGTCCCGTCGCCCGAGCATGTCAACGTGGAGCATGAAAAACACAAATGTTATTGGTCAATCGATATGAACGCGCCGATCACAAGTTAATTGACAGTGTCAATATGTATCTTACGGACGAGTGGTAGGGCAACGGGTAAAAACGCGTTTTTGACCTGGGTACCGACGTTTCACGTGCCGTACGAACAAGCGAGCGCGTATTTGAAGGTCTTGTCGCCCGAGCATGTCTACGTGGAGCATGAAAAACACAAATGTTGTTGGTCAATCGATGTGAACGCGCCGATCACAAATTAATCGACAGTGTCAAATATTATCCTACGGACAAGTGGCAGGGTAAGAGGGAAAAAAAAAACGCGTTTTTGACCTGGGTACCGACGTTTCACGCGCCGTACGAACAAGCGAGCGCGTATTTGAAGGTCTTGTCGCCCGAGCATGCCTACGTGGAGCACGAAAAACACAAATGTTGTTGGTCAGTCGATATGAACGCGCCGATCACAAGTTAATAGACAGTGTCAAATATTATCCTACGGACGAGTCGTAGGGTAACGGTAACGGGTAAAACGCGTTTTTGACCTGGGTACCGACGTTTCACGCGCCGTACGAACAAGCGAGCGCGTATTTGGAGGTCTTGTCGCCCGAGCATGTCTACGTGGTGTATGAAAAACACAAATGTTGTAGGTTGATCGATATGAACGCGCCGATCACAAGTTAATCAACAGTGTCAAATATCATCCTACGGACAAGTGGTAGGGTAACGGGTAAAAACGCGTTTTCGGCCTGGTAAACGACTTTTAGCGCACCGTACGAACAAGCGAGCGCGTATTTGGAGATCTTGCCGCCCGAGCATGTCTACGTGGAGCATGAAAAACACAAATGTTGTTCGTTAATCGACATGAACGCGCCGATCACAAGTTAATCAACAGTGACAAGTATTATCCTACCCATAAGTGGTAGGGTGAAAAAAAAAAAAACGCGTTTTTGACCTGGGTACCGACGTTTCACGCGCCGTACGAACAAGCGAGCGCGTATTTGGAGGTCTTGTCGCCCGAGCATGTCTACGTGGTGTATGAAAAAAACACAAATGTTGTTGGTCAATCGACATGAACGCGCCGATCACAAGTTAATCGACAGTGTCAAATATTATCCTACGGACAAGTGGTAGGGTAAAAAAAAAACAAAATGGCGTTTTTGACCTGGGTACCGACGTTTCACGCGCCGTACGAACAAGCGAGCGCGTATTTGAAGGTCTTGTCGCCCGAGCATGTCTACGTGGAGCATGAAGAACACAAATGTTATTGGTCAATCGATATGGACGCGCCGATCACAAGTTAATCAACAGTGACAAATATTATCCTACGGACGAGTGATAGGGTAACGGGTAAAAACGCGTTTTCGGCCTGGTAAACGACCTTTAGCGCGCCGTACGAACAAGCGAGCGCGTATTTGGAGGTCTTGCCGCCCGAGCAAGTCTACGTGGAGCATGAAAAAAACACAAATGTTGTTCGTTAATCGACATGAACGCGCCGTTTACAAGTTTAGCGACTGTGTCAAATATTATCCTCCTACCCACAAGTGGTAAGGTAAAAATCAAAAAAAGGCGTTTTTGACCTGGGTACCGACGTTTCACGCGCCGTACGAACAAGCGAGCGCGTATTTGGAGGTCCCGTCGCCCGAGCATGTCAACGTGGAGCATGAAGAACACAAATGCTGTAGGTCAATCGATATGAACGTGCCGATCACAAGTTAATCAACAGTGTCAAATATTGTCCTACGGACGAGTCGTAGGGTAACAGGAAAAGCGGCGTTTCCGACCTGGTTAACGACCTTTAGCGCGCCGTACAAACAAGCGAGCGCGTATTTGGAGGTCTTGTCGCCCGAGAATGTCAACGTGGAGCATGAAAAACACACATGTTGGTCAATCGACATGAACGCGCCGTTTACAAGTTTACCGACAGTGTCAAATATTATCCTACGGACAAGTGGTAGGGTAACGGGTAAAACGTGTTTTCGACCTAGTTAACGACCTTCAGCGTGCCGTACGAACAAGTGAGCGTGTATTTGGAGCTCTTGTCGCCCGAGCATGTCTACGTGTAGCATGAAACACACAAATGTTGTTGATTAACAATGCTCCGGTCGCCGATCAACTTAATCTACAGTGACTAATGTTATCCTACGGACAAGTCGTCGGTAACGGGTAAAAACATGTTGGCATTCGATACAAGCGAGAGTATTGATGAGAGGCTTGTGCTGTGTGGCCCCTGAGAAGCTCACCCTACACTGTTGATGTTTTCTTTCTGTGACCGTGGGTGTATCGTATTGGTCATGGTCCTCGCCCATTGGGGTTTCTGAAGAGGTGTACGTGTTCACGTTCATTCATGCTTACATGGTGCCACCACAACAATAACCCAAATTACAGTAATTGATTTCAGCATTGCTATTGTATTCCTCTGGGTACACGAGAATCGCGCAAACATAACCTACAACAAAAGCCCAGACCATGCATCCTACCTACCAGGCTTTGTCCGGCTACGGTGCATCCTGCCCGTTCGGGCGTTGGTCCTCCGACCTGCGCGCTGCAGCATCTATTACCGAGCCCAAGAAAACAACATCTACCCGTCCAAACGCGTCAAATACTCGAATGGTGGGCTTCAAGCAAAAGCACCGCCCGCAGAGCCAAAGCGACTTGTGGCAGGAGCCGATAGTCCCTACCGGGTGTTGTCCAAGAGACTGCAACAACCTCCCGAGCGTTCTTCGGTTGATACCCTCGTTTTGGAGCTCGTTGATCACCCTCAGGGCGAAGGTGAAGTTCGGGAATGCCATTGTGTTGATCGACCGCAAGTAGACTGTCTTTTTGGCATGGTCTTGCTCATGGGGATTGAGATTGACCCCTGCGATCTCCGAACATGTTGAGAGGCCGCTGTGGTCACGCGTACACTGAGGATTGTGATTTTTTTCATGGGGGCCATCTGGCCCAAGAAATATCCCGGATGTACGGCCTAGGTACGGGTGAGGGCGAGGCCCTTCCCCGGGTACCACCAAGTCGGAGTCATCGAAGGTGGTGTCGTGGAAAATCGCATCGTACCCGGCGACCTTGACGTCCTTGGTGCTCTCATGCGGGGCGACGCCGGTAGCCAGGTGGACTTGAAGGGATTTCACGGAAAAGACACCAGCTCCAAATCCAATGCCGCTCCGGACGGCATCTCCTGCGGCAAGGTAAATATGGGCACGGCTTGTCGCTGAGCAAAAAGGTGAAAGACACAGGCATCGCGACGCCACGACAAGCAGGATGGATCTATTGCACGAGCCTTCGCTTCGGTGTGCAGCCATATTCTTTCAAGGGCCAAGCTACGGCAGTGTGCGCCTGTTTCGGCAACGAGAATTGTGTACAATGTGGTTCTGTGGTTGATAGCGAGAGCAACCTACAGTAGCAGATTGTGGTTCATGCAAGGCACTTCGGTTTGTGGGAGGCTTCCGCCCGCTACGCTCGCTCATAAGGAAGGGTGGAACAAAGTGCTGGTATGAAAGAAGCGGTCAGTGACCTATATTTAGGTAATAAAGTAACGACTTGCAAAATACCAACAGCACCATACTCCAGCAAAACGACTAGGACGCTGATTGCGTGCGTATGTGTACCAAATAAAATTTGGATGGAGAGAACATTAGGGCTGTAATTTCGATTTTGTTGAAGTCAGTTTTTGGTGAGTTAGTAATAGTATAGACGACTTTCTAATACAGTACTATAGAGCTCCTCGAGCGAGGAGGCCGAGAGAAAAAATGGTGCATCTCAACTGTACTCGTAGCATGCGTCTATCTAATTAAGAAAAATATAAACAATATAATAACCTCCGCGCGTCACCAGCTAGCCTCTTGTACATGGGGGCATATGTTGAAAACTTCGTTCTGAGATCACAGCGAGCTGTAGATGCTCCACGACCTACTGGTTCTCGCCAACTACGTCTGCTTGCTTACGTTGTCGCATTCTCATCGGCACCGGCGTGCTTTGTTGCTTTGTGCATAGCTGACTTCGCTGTGCTTGCGGCAGATCCTCGACGGCAACATGCTACCTCTCGGAGCTTCGCATATTTATTGTGATTCGAGCACAATAAGGAGGTGCTGAGCAAAGCGTGGACGAATCCGGTAATATATAAGTCTACTCTATGTACCAATACAAGGCCCACGAAACAAATAGAAATGAGACAAAAACGAGACCAAACAGTCGGAAGAAACCAAGTGAATATCGAAGAACAATCTCGAAATAATGAAAAATAAGGGCCATTCCTAACGAACAAAAAATCACGATTCGTGAGATTATAGTCTTGGATCATGATTTTTTTGTTTGAATCACGACAAAAAAAAACACGATTCATGACGCCAATTTCTTTAGATTTTCCCTAAAAAAGCACAAAATCACGATTCGCGACTTTTGTCGTGTCTCGAAATACGCCTGGTGAAGGTACTACGCAACCCACGCGCACCAACGCTATCCGAAGACTGGTATAGGGGCATGGCAGAGTCTGCTTCGCACGCCGCTTGTGAACAACGGGCGACTACCCAAAGACAGCGCTAGGTGCGGGCTAACGAGCACGTGGTGGCCTCGAAGTTTCGAGGAGGAGGAGCCACAGCTTGAAGACAAAGAGCGAAAATGATCTGAGATTGTCGCAGGCCAGGCCGGGCAGACGGCCTGCAAGATGGAATCTTGCAGACCCGGCTTGGCCGACGGTCGGTGAGATTGGAATCTCGCAGGCTGGGTCAGGCTTCGGCCCGTGGTTCGAATATATCACGGGCCGGGCCACGCGCGGTCCGCCTGACCCGGCCTGACCGTGCCCCACTCGCGAGAGTTGGCTCTACCCGCAAACAGCGTTGGAGTAGAGATATCGGATTTTTTACAATATCAAAGTATCGCGAAACGTGACGTTTTTTTTTTTTTTTTCATTAGAAGTGAAACGTCACGGATCGCGATTCATTTTCATGCCACCGTGATTTTTTGTTGGTTCGTTACGAACGGCCCTAAGAAAGATAACCTGAAAGCACGAAACCAAAACGGTTAATAGAAAGGAAATCGGAAAACACGAAATAAAAAGAAAACACAGGTATCGAAGGAACGAAAACCAGGAAGTAGGCAATGAAAGAAAAGGCAAAAGGATCGTGGGTAATTCAAATATGAAAAACAAGGTATAGTTCAGGTGGGAGCTCTGAAAGGACATGCTCCTCGTAGAATAAGCCTTAACTGCGAAGATTTTGTCAGATAATGTCACCGCCTGGAGCACGAAGGAGGATAGCGGCGCAAAACGCGTGCGGAATACGCAATCCTCACATAAATTCCCACCTGCACGCCGCCTCTCTTCGTCACCTTTCGGTTTTAGGCCATCCGCAACATAGTCTTCTTTCGCCTGTACGTAAACATACATCGGCATGGCGTAAACATATATGGGCATGGGTACCGTCAGCCCGTACAAATATTTCCTTAAGTGCTTCATCTCTGCAGAAAGAAAACGAATAATCATCAGCACGGCTCATGATATTTCCGCTCTCGCTATTCCACGACAACATTCTATAATAGATCCTCAGAACGACATGTGTCTCCAGATTTTTCCTGGCCTCCTCACCCTACACTCTCAATATGTCTGTTCCACGAGCTTTTAAGACCAAGCTTGGCGGTGCTCCCCATTTGTCCGTGTTGAACGTGCTTACCTTCGCGTATGACCGTAAGCCTCGCATCACCGTGGGAAACAGGGATGTGCCATCCTTGTCCACAAGCAAGTCCCCTTTCCCGCTTTCACCACCGACAAGTAAATGGGGCAACGATGGTACCTTCCCATTTCTTGCGCCAACCGCGACTATGAGAAGTTCGTACAAGAACTTTTCCGCATCGTGACGGCCCGTGGCGCCCATCACCTCATACCCTTCTTCGTTCTCGAGCGATGGCATTGCTCCGGACCCAGTGTTCCAAACGGAAAAGGAGGGAGGGCCCGCTTCCAGAGTCCAGCCATCGGCTGCGAGATCGATCGAGCTCACTCCGGATTCCTGTGCCTTCCGGAGCCAGTGGTACGTGAAAACAAGCACCTCGAAGAGCGACAAAGTCCTTATCCCTTCCCGCATCAGGCACCCAAGAGACCTTGTGACCGCCAAGAAACTGGACTTCCCTGCGAAGATGCTCTTGTTGCTAGAACGACGGAGAAGCTCGTGCACATCCACCCGGCTCTGCACACCGGGCTGAGGCAAGGAAGCCTCCTTCAGGGCGTAAACGTCGGCAGTGCTCTCCCGTACGGGTTCAATGGGGGATGAGCAAGGTTTGACTTGCAGAGAGTTGAATCCGCTGTGACTTCCAAGGTGCGCGAGCTGAGGAAGGTAGACGCGCGGGAGCGAAGAAGCCCCATCATTCTCCATCGCATGTGGTTCTCCGGTGATGCCAACCGCGCCCCCACCGTCACCAAGCCGGGGGACTCTTCCTCCGTTCTCCAGCATATCCGCCCGCCGCCGTGCGATCTGAGCGGCAGCCTTGCATGCGGCGTCGTACACGATCAAAATAGGTGCTCTCTGTGTCGTGGAATGCAAGTAGAGGAAATATGTCAAGGAGACGTGAGCAGTATTGGTAATATATTCAAGACACTTTAACGGCAACGACAATGTATTGGGGTGACCATACCGGAACAATCTTTACGGAACAATCTTTACGGAACGGTTCCACGTTGTGCACCAGCGTTTCGACGCCAATAGTGCTGCACGTTATTCCCCATACCGAGGAAAGATGGAAGTAGAGGTGCTCTTTTTACAATTATAATAGGTAATTAGCTTGCACCTGACGTGGACAACATACCGACGTTCGCAAACACCAAGCGATACACCTGTGCTTTCCGTGTTTCTCGCCGCCCGCCAGCAACGGAGAGGGAGTGAAAAAGTAAATAATAGGTAAACCTACGCACCTGGTATCTATTTTGAGCAATTTAT
This sequence comes from Macrocystis pyrifera, assembly GCA_031763025.1. NCBI lineage: Eukaryota > Phaeophyceae > Laminariales > Laminariaceae > Macrocystis > Macrocystis pyrifera. The sequence goes on from JASSKH010000016.1 coordinate 3,478,138, forward strand.
AGGTACAGTACACACAGCGGTTCACTCGGGAAAAGGCTTCATGGCCTTCCCTCGAATGGGTCAGCGCCCGATCGTATATCCCTATTGTTGGCTGAAAGGTTCCAGATACACCTACATCTCTGTGGCTGCTCAAGTTGGGCATCACCTATCTTTGGCTTCAACTGTACCTATAACTGGCAAAACCTGTACCTACAAGGGGCCTCTTTCCTAAGTACGAAAGATTCTGCTAGCCAACTGCCCAGTTTCTTACTGGGTGTTTACTGAGGGTGCGGTAGTCTGTGTAAAAAGCACGCCTCCCCCGCAAAGGGTGATTCCGCAAATTGATCGTATTTTTTTTTGTTTGCCACCTGGCCCCGACGGCCCTGTGGCCACAGTTCAGTTTCAGAAAAGGGTGCAATTGAGCCATTCATAGGTACTATGAGGAGCTGGCGAATCAGACGGAGGGCCAGCACACCTTCCCCGAGTACAATGTGTCGTGTACTTCAATGGCTCAAAAGGCATAGCCGCTCGTATACCAATTTTGGATTCGCAAAGTATTCATCTTGTGTGCACGGGAACAGCACCATCCGCATAAAATCTAAAATAGAAGCTCAGTCTGTAATTGCCCCCTTCCCTCCCCTCGACTATTTTGCCTTTTTTTACGTACAAGGAGCGTCTATTAGAGCAGCAGTGAGTAGTAGTCGTATAAACAGTAGTATTAATAGTACAAAAGAAGTAGTATCGTATCAGTACAGCAGTACCACGTATAGTAGCAGTGGCAACAGTCGCACAATAGTAAATATAGTATAGCTGTCGCTAGGAACTCTCGAAGCAGGATGGATGGCTGACCGTAGTTGTTGATATTGCCTCATCACTATGCTTTAGACATACGTCGTCACAAGACAAGCTCCGATAAATAAGTATCAGATGTAATGTTAAATGGTCTGCACCTGACACATCCAACAGAGCTGTTCGTAGCAGGTGCCACCACTACTATTGATACTGCTGTACGATATCTACAACAGAGCTCTCCAAACAAACTTCGGAACATGCACAGCCTCACCTTACACATCAGCCGACGCTCCATGCTCATCCTTCTCGATGACCCAGATTTTTCACCTCCGGCGCTAGCGTTGAAATCCTTGACATTTGCCCAATTCAACTCGCAGGTTCGAGCTCGGCCCTCGTGAACTGCGTAGAAGCCCGTATCGCCCATTTTCACAAGTGGCCACACCCCTTCATCCCTTGCTCGCTCCACCACACCTACTAACGCCGTTGCGTCTTTGCCGGAAAGGTATTTTTTTTTTTCTCTTCAGCCATCCGGATGCTTTGCATTAGCTCGTCCAATGTCCTCTGGCTTCCAACCACCACCAGGGTTGCCTTCTTAGCGCGCCCTTGTCTCAAATGTTCAAATGCCACTCTAGCATGTTTGCAAACGCTCGAAGCAGGACTGGGCACGTTGTCGTTCTCCGCCAAAGTCTGGCGTCGCCCATGAGACATGGTCGACATCCTGCAATGAAACCGGAGGTTGACAATTGGACCGGGGAGAATCAGTAAGGCGTAGACGTGACTGGTCAGCGTCAAACAGCACATGAGCCAGTTCTTACATCGGACCGCGCGTACCAGTTGCAGATTTCTTCTCTAACTGGTATCCTTTAACAGCCATAGCGCTCGTCGGTATTATGATGGTCGCGAGGCTCAAGTACTCATGCAAACAATTCGACAGTGACTACCGAGATCCGGCAACTCGGCGTTCTCGCGAGAAACGCGGTGCCTTGAAACGGACCTACCAGGGAAGTACCACAGGTTTTTTCAACGCAAATGGCAGCTCTCAGAACACAGGGGGAAATTTACACCGTATATCGTGCTAATGCTGTGAGACAACGAAAGCACGGCTAACTAGACCAGAAGCAAAAACGACACAGATAGCCGGGGCGTACGCGTACCCGGGGTCAGATACCACGAGACACTGCCGGCACAATGAACAACGTAAGGAAGGAAGCGTGGTGCAATATTAATTCACAAGCATTGTTTAAACTCACTCATGGCAGTCGCTCCGCGAGCAGGAGCTACGGTTAGAATGGGTGTCCACGGCGGTCACCACCCTATTCTGCCCAGAAGAGGTGCACACCGATACAGTCGTGTAGTCCGAACCTAGTTCTCGCGGCAAGATGAAAACGTCTTCATGCTTCTTGCGCGGCGCTGAAAACACTCGACCACTGGCCTGGTGTCCCGGCCCCCTCGATCCGTGCCCTCGCCCATTGACCCTCCCAGCCGGCTGGCGGGGTGCACTTACACGCTTCGTCCGGCAACTGAACGGGTTGGAATCAACACAATAGCGACCCAGCACATAACCAAGAACAACGACGAAAACGATGGTCGATAATTACGAGTATTAGTAGACATCTCCATAGCACCAGGTACTCGTAGTCACCACGATTGATAGAGGTGGGTACCGTCAGAGAAAAAAACGGTTTTACGGTGGTTCTTGGAAACTCAGCAGGGGTCTGCGAGTACTCCTAACCCTAACCCTATTTAAGCTAAATGACCGGACTTTGTTCTGCCCAGTTAAACCGGTTGGTTAAACCAGTTAACCGGTTGACGGATATAACCGGCAGTTCGCTGGTCTGACCTGTGAACGACCAGGACCAACACTTTGTTCGTGATTGTATTGGCTGAAAAGGAGAGCTACTGCTGTAGTCGTTGATTGTTGTTTTTTGTTCTCACTGCAACAGCAGTGGGGGCCCGGAAATCGCAAACGTCATTTTCGCGCTGGGGCTCGCAGTTTTGTTTTGTGTGCTCTCATCCAAGTCTCATCAGCTACATTTCTTAAAATATAGGTTATTATTTTCTATTAATAGGACAAATTTCGACCGTTTTCAGTGTTTTTCGTTTCTTTTTTTTGCAAGTATCGCAAAAACCGAATCTATCTCATGTATACTTCGTATACGAGTGAAAACCACAGAGCACTCCTCGTAGATATTGACCACAAGGGCGACTGCACGGGCTCACGGGATGAAAATAATTTTATGGTTTTGGCGGTAGGGGACACAGCACTGAAACGACCGTAAGCACATGCATATGCATACCATAGCAGTCTTATTGATGGCAACATTTCCACACCCCGGACAGATCAGCTCACGGTAGCTCGAGCTAGCTCTTTAAGGAGCTAGCTCACCGGTGAGCTACGTGAGCTACGTGAGCTACACATGTTTTCCTGGCTTGAGCTATAGGAGGGTAGCTCATCTGCACATGTTTTCAAAGTTTGAGCTATAGGGGATAGCTCATCTGCTCATATATGTCCAGAGTGAGCTATAGGAGCTACATGAGCTAGCTCATCTACTCCCGACATGAGCTATAGGAGCTACATGAGCTACACATGTTTCCCTCGGCTTGAGCTATAGGCGGTAGCTCATCTGCACATGTTTTCGAAAGTTGAGCTATAGGCGGTAGCTCATCTGCACATGTTTTCGAAGCTTGAGCTATAGGCGGTAGCTCATCTGCACATGTTTTCGAAGCTGGAGCTATAGGCGGTAGCTCATCTGCACATGTTTTCGATGCTTGAGCTATGGGCGGTAGCTCATCCGCATATGTTTTCAAAGCTTGAGCTATAGGGGGTAGCTCATCTGCACATACTTTCAAAGCTTGAGCTATAGGCGATAGCTCATCTGCACACGTTTTCAAGGCTTGAGCTATAGGGGATAGATGAGCTAGCTCCTGAGCTGTAGAAGCGACCAATACAAGTACGCAGAATAGAACGATATAAACACCAACAACCGTATGTATTTTTGTACATACCAGGTACAGTATGTGATATTATATGAGATCGGATCTGCTTTTGTTCTGAAAACACTGACGATAGGTCGACACCCAACAGGATTTGAAGTGTCGTCGTTTTTTTACAACAGCTATATACAGCAGCAGCTGTCAGCCGTCACCCTGTGCACACCACAAGAGGCGCTCGAACAGAACAGAACACAACACCGACGCACCACACAGCAACACCCTAGCATGCCCACGACCCGGGGTGGAAGCTCCAGAGGCACTTCGACCTTACACCAGGCTGGCGGCGGGCAGCAACGGGATCCATCGATGGATGTAGACCCCTCCGACGACGTCATACATGTGGATGAGGACAAGGATGAGGATCAAACTCAATCCGAAAGCAAGGTGCGCGTTACTGAGGTCGTATGATTTTGCCCACCTAGACCATGATGCTGCTGTTTGAGCTGCATCATCCAATCTATATGCCTCTCATTTCCTGGTTGAAGGGTAGGGGACTGTACTACTGTAGGCGCAAGGTGATGTACATGTACGTAGCGAGCTGTACTCGTAGCTGTGCGGGGTTTCATTGCTCGCGCAGGTCTTTTGTGTTTGTAAACCGAACTTGCACGAGTACAGCAGTAACGATGACCGTGGGCTGATCTTATTTATTATGCTTCTTTCACAGTGACGTTGTGTCCTTTATTTTTCGAATAAAAATAATGCAGCAGTATCATACGACGTACATGATGTGTATCCGAGATGCCTCGCTTGGTCGGCGCTCTTACGCGTGCTGTGCATCTTCTCGCGCTGCGCTCACCAACAGGAGGCGAAGGAGACAGCCCTTCGTGACATACCAGCACCAAGCGGGTTTAGGCGGTGTGTCATACCCGGCAAAACAGCTACCCGGTCTATCGTGTACGACGATGGCGTACGATTCGAGCAAGATTGCTCGGAGCCAGACCCCAAGGAGCAGCCTCTCCGCGGCCTACGCGGAGATGGTGCTGTTCCTAAACGGAAACCAGGACTATATTCCCATCGAAGTGCCCGCCCTGTCACCTGAGCAGGCGCTTCAGGCCATACCTCGGAGGCTTACTAACCCATCGGCAGAGGTGGTGGCCCTTTCTGCGGGCGAGGAGAAGGACGAGGATGTCTTCGACGAGTACGAAGGAGAAAGCTCAAGCTTGACGTAGACACCATGGGGATAAATGGGGGCAGCGGTGGATCTTCTGCGTTTTGTTTTCGTTAATGGACTTCATCTGTTTTGTCTGCGTGATTTTTCGGCAATGTAGGTGATTTTTTGTTCCTTCCTCTCTGTCTCTTCTTTTGCACCTTGTGGTAGGCTCCAGCCACGGAAGTCGTGTATAAGGAACGGTATGTACGGGATTCAGATTATAATGTAATTAATTATAGCCTTGTTAATGAGTGGCGGGTGGGTGGATTGGCGGATTGGTTTTTCGCTGGCGTTGCAGCGCACCACTATTAATAGCAGTAGCCATAATAATCCTGATCATTTTATTTTGATATATGAGTCAAATGCAAGTACGTTAATATATGCTAATAATTACATCAATATCTGATCATCTTAATCTTGACTGCTGTCGCTCGTACCGTCGTTGAAATTAAATAAGCATAGTAAGCTGAAGCATAGTGAGCTGTACAACCCATATTATCCCTATACATACGTACTTGTCCTGGAGGGTGGGCTTTTTCTACCTACTTATCTTACACGCATGTGTGGCCGAGAAAGAGCTACAATGAGCTGTGTGCATGAGCTATGATGACGTTCTCCTGGGGTGAGCTATAGGCGATAGCTCAGCTGCCCATGTTTTCCCTGCTTGAGCTATAGGCGGTAGCTCATCTGCACGTGTTATGAAGGCTTGAGCTATAGGCGGTAGCTCATCTGCACATGTTTTGAAGGCTTGAGCTATAGACGGTAGCTCATCTGCACATGTTTTGAAGGATTGAGCTATAGACAGTAGCTCATCTGCACATGTTTGGAAGGCTTGAGCTATAGGCGGTAGCTCATTTGCACATGTTTTGAAGGCTTGAGCTATAGAAGATAGCTCATCTACACATATTTTCCAAGGCTGAGCTATAGGAGCTACATGAGCTAGCTCATCTGCCCCCGAGATGAGCTATAGGAGCTACCTGAGCTACACATGTTTCCCTCCGCTTGAGCTATAGGCGGTAGCTCATCTGCACATGTTTTCGAATGTTGAGCTACACGCGATAGCTCATCTACACACATTTACCCAGGCTGAGCTATAGGAGCTGCATGAGCTAGCTCACCACCCCCCAAGATGAGCTATAGGAGCTACATGAGCTACACATGTTTCCCCCGGCTTGAGCTATAGGCGGTAGCTCATCTGCACATGTTTTCGAAGCTTGAGCTATACACGGCAGATGAGCTAGCTCATGAGCTGTCCGGGGTGTGAACATTTCTGAAAGTTTGGTGTTTAGGCGTCTCTTATCAAGTGCCAAGCTCCGGAACGGCCTCGTTTCTTACCTCAGGTAGGCGTCGATCGCATCTGTTTCTCAGGTGACTGTTTCTTATCTTTTTGCTCGTTTTGAGCTGTGTTTCTTACACTCAATTTCCCGTTTTGTTGGACGGAGCGGCCTCGTTTCTTACCTCGGGTAGGCGCCAATCGCATCTGTTTTTAATATGGCTGTTTCTTATCGTGTTGCCCGTTTTGGGCTGTGTTCTTTTACACCCAATTTCCTATTTTACTGGACATTTTCGCCTTTCTTTCTCAGCAGAATACTTGTTTCATAGAGTACCAGGTACCAGGGACTGTATGTATATAGTCTTGCGATATCCAACAAGAAAAAACATGTCTCTGCTGTAGTCCGTTACGTATACCAGGTATACACACCAGGTATTGGTATACATCTGGCACCGGTATCGGCATGGTGAGAGCTCTGCTTGAGAGCTCTGCTTCCGCGGACCGAAACGAAACGTCCAGCGTTGTCTGTGAGAGACCAAAGTTCGATTCTGTGATTCTGTGGTGCATTGCTGTATTTATTAAACCCGGTTCAATTCTTGCCGGGTGAGGGGGATGCTTCGGGGACAATCACTCACTTGACACAGTCGCACTTGCTGCTCGGTATGTTGTTGTGTACACAGCACTTCCGGTCCATGCCAGCATTGAAGGCGTTCTTGCCTCTCATGTGGCTCGCGCAGACCCACCGCTCGCACGTGGCCGATTGAGGACAAAGCTTCCTCCTTTGCCTGCAGTCTTCTTGCTTTCCGCTGCACTGGCTGCACCTCTTCAGATACGTGAAGTTTTGCCTCCGCTTTGTGCTGCTAGCAGATCTCCCACCCGCAGTCTGCCTGCCATGTTCGTCTTGGGCACTTGGCTCGCGCGTTGGCTCCGAAACTGCACCAGCGGATTTCCCAGCTCCGCCAGCTTCATCACCGACATATCCACCGAGTCCGCCGGTTGCACCATCAAGGTGATGGTCGCTTCGCCCGCTCCCTAATGCTGCCGCTGGTGGTGGTGGTGGTGGTGGCGGTGGTGGTGGTGCATATGTGCCGTCCATACCATCCACGGTTTTGTCCCCAGTTGTTCTGCGGTGTGTTGCGGCCGAGGCGAACCCCCACCGCTACTCTTCGTACAGCAGAGTAACAGAGTAACGCTCAGCAAGCAGCAGCCAGTTTTAAACAGCAGTAAACATGAGCTGTTCAAAATCGAAGAAACACGATCGGTTGTCCAGCCGTCGGTAGATCAGGACGCAAAATGATTGGCCTGCATATCTACCTACAGCACTTTTCATTCCCCGATTCCTATACTTTATCCAATATAATAATTCAGGTCTCTCGTACCACTGACCTGAACCAATATCTAGGATAAAGTATAGGAATCGGGGAATGCCATGTGGCTACCGTGTGGTTCCATCATTACGAAGAGGGTGTTCGATTCAAATAGCGCTAATTTATCCGGGGGGGTGATAATGAAAGCCCCGAAAACGCGGCGGGATTTTCATTTTTGTTTTTTAGCTGCTGGGCGCTGCCTCGCCACGCTGCCACGCTGTGCACGCTGCCATTTGCCGGCTCTGGCTCTCGTTCCTCGCGGTGACCACGAGGGTATACTGAGCGAACTGACCAGGTAGCAAAAATCATTGCTGTCGTGCCTTCTTGTGAAATATGTATCTCTTTTGAGGTCGATATGAGCCAACGACCTATCTGTACTGTCTGCTGTTGGACGTTGCTGCTGCTGTACGTAGGTCAACCCAAGCCGATTGCATCCCGTGTGGGGGTGGCTGCCCTGAACGACTGCTTGCTTTCATCGCTTTTTGTATGGTTGTTGCAGTCCTGGGTTCCTATGTGTACCGCTGCTATATGAAAGATCGATCGATAAGCTAAGAAAGACAGGGTCGATGTCGTTGGTGTGAGCGTTGCCTAGAGCTACTGGTGTACGTATGTACAACTACTACAGCAGTACTTGTAAGAGTACAGCAGTACGTAGGACTCCCGCGACCAACCTTGCAGGCCACGATGGACAGAGTTGCGTCTGCTCCCACTCCTACTGTTGTAGCGGCGCAGCATGAAATGTATTTGAAATATATGCATTGCAGTTATTGCTGAACATCCCGCAGTATATACGCTCTTCGTTGTGCTGCGATGTGTAATAAAGCACGGCAAGAACACCGCCGCCGCAATTGGTACCTCGTACGTACGTCTGGTATTCTTGCGGGTATGTGCGTTTCACTGCTATACCGTAACTAAGGACGCCCGAGCATGTCTATGTGGGAGCTGCGATGTAGAGTATGCCAAACACAAAGGTTGTTAGTTATTCGACGCGCCGGTCACAAGTTAAACAACAGTGACGAATAATATCGTACGGACAAGCGGCAGGGTAACGGGTAAAAACGCGTTTTCGACCTGATTAACGACCTTTAGCGCGCCGTACAAACAAGCACGCGCGTATTTGGAGGTCTTGTCGCCCGAGCATGCCTGTGTGGAGTATGGAAAACGCAAATGTTGTTGGTTAATCGACATGAACGCGCCGTTTACAAGTTAATCGATAGTGTCAAATATTATCCTATGGACGAGTGGTAGGGTAACAGGAAAAAACCGCGTTTTCGACCTGGTTAACGACATTTAGCGCGCCGTACAAACATGCGAGCGCGTATTTGGAGGTCTTGTCGCCTGAGCATGTCTACGTGGTGTATGAAAAACACAATATTGTTGGTCAATCGACAAGAACACGCCGGTGACACGTTAATCAACGTTGACGACTATTTCTGTGCGGGCAAGCGGTAGGGTAACGGGTAACAACGTATTTTCGACCTGATTCACGACCCTTAGCGCACCATACCAAAACGCGAGCACGTATTTGGAGCGCTTGTCGCCCGGGCATGTCTACGTGGAGCATGAAAAACACAAATGCTGTTGGTTAATCGATATGAACGCGCCGATCACAAGTTAATCGACAGTGTCAAATATTATCCATCGGACAAGTGGTAGGGTAACGGGTACCAATGCGTTTTTGACCTGGTTCACGACCTTTAGCGCGCCGTACGAACAAGCGAGCGCGTATATGGAGCTCTTGTCGCCCGAGCATGTCTACGTGGAGCATGAAAAACACAAATGTTGTAGGTTAATCGACATGGACGCGCCGGTCACAAGTTAATCAACAGTGCCAAATATCATCCTACGGACAAGCGTTTTCGGCCTGGTAAATGACCGTTAGCGCGCCGTACAAACAAGCGAGCGCGTATTTTGAGGTCTTGTCGCCCGAGCATGGCCGCATGGAGTCTGAAAAACACAAATGATGTTGATTAATCGACATGAAGGCGCCGTTTACAAGTTGATTGACAGTGTCAAATATTATCCTACCCACAAGTGGTAGGGTAAAAAAACAAAAAAACGCGTTTTTGACCTGGGTGCCGACGTTTAACTCGCCGTACGAACAAGCGAGCGCGTATTTGGAGGTCCCGTCGCCCGAGCATGTCAACGTGGAGCATGAAGAACACAAATGTTATTGGTCAATCGATATGAACGCGCCTATCACCAGTTAATCGACAGTGTCAAATATTATCCTACGGACGAGTGGTAGGGTAAGAGGGAAAAACGCGTTTTTGACCTGGGTACCGACGTTTAACGCGCCGTACGAACAAGCGAGCGCGTATTTGAAGGTCTTGTCGCCCGAGCATGTCTACGTGGAGCATGAAAAACACAAATGTTGTTGGTCAATCGATGTGAACGCGCCGATCACAAATTAATCGACAGTGTCAAATATTATCCTACGGACAAGTGGCAGGGTAACAGGAAAAAAAAAACGCGTTTTTGACCTGGGTACCGACGTTTCACGCGCCGTACGAACAAGCGAGCGCGTATTTGAAGGTCTTGTCGCCCGAGCATGCCTACGTGGAGCACGAAAAACGCAAATGTTGTTGGTCAATCGATATGAACGCGCCGATCACAAGTTAATCGACAGTGTCAAATATTATCCTACGGACGAGTGGTAGGGTAACGGGTAAAAACGCGTTTTTGACCTGGGTACCGACGTTTCACGCGCCGTACGAACAAGCGAGCGCGTATTTGGAGGTCTTGTCGCCCGAGCATGTCTACGTGGTGTATGAAAAACACAAATGTTGTTGGTCAATCGATATGAACGCGCCGATCACAAATTAATCAACAGTGTCAAATATCATCCTACGGACAAGTGGTAGGGTAACGGGTAAAAACGCGTTTTCGGCCTGGTAAACGACCTTTAGCGCACCGTACGAACAAGCGAGCGCGTATTTGGAGACCTTGCCGCCCGAACAAGTCTACGTGGAGCATGAAAAACACAAATGTTGTTCGTTAATCGACATGAACGCGCCGATCACAAGTTAATCAACAGTGACAAATATTATCCTACCCACAAGTGGTAGGGTAAAACAATAAAAACGCGTTTTTGACCTGGGTACCGACGTTTCACGCGCCGTACGAACAAGCGAGCGCGTATTTGGAGGTCTTGTCGCCCGAGCATGTCAACGTGGTGTATGAAAAACACAAATGTTGTTGGTCAATCGACATGAACGCGCCGATCACAAGTTAATCAACAGTGACAAATATTATCCTACGGACAAGTGGTAGGGTAACGGGTAAAAACGCGTTTTCGGCCTGGTAAACGACCTTTAGCGCGCCGTACGAACATGCGAGCGCGTATTTGGAGGTCTTGCCGCCCGAGCATGTCTACGTGGAGCATGAAGAACACAAATGTTGTTCGTTAATCGACATGAACGCGCCGTTTACAAGTTTAGCGATTGTGTCAAATATTATCCTACCCACAAGTGGTAGGGTAAAAAAAAAAACAAAATGGCGTTTTTGACCTGGGTACCGACGTTTCACGCGCCGTACGAACAAGCGAGCGCGTATTTGGAGGTCTTGTCGCCCGAGCATGTCTACGTGGAGTATGAAGAACACAAATGTTGTTGGTCAATCGACATGAACGTGCCCATCACCAGTTAATCGACAGTGTCAAATATTGTCCTACGGACGAGTGGTAGAGTAAGAGGGAAAAACGCGTTTTTGACCTGGGTACCGACGTTTAACGCGCCGTACGAACAAGCGAGCGCGTATTTGGAGGTCTTGTCGCCCGAGCATGTCTACGTGGAGCATGAAAAACACAAATGTTGTTGGTCAATCGATGTGAACGCGCCGATCACAAATTAATCGACAGTGTCAAATATTATCCTACGGACAAGTGGTAAGGTAAAAAAACAAATAAAACGCGCTTTTGACCTGGGTACCGACGTTTCACGCGCCGTACGAACAAGCGAGCGCGTACTTGGAGGTCCCGTCGCCCGAGCATGTCAACGTGGAGCATGAAAAACACAAATGTTATTGGTCAATCGATATGAACGCGCCGATCACAAGTTAATTGACAGTGTCAATATTTATCCTACGGACGAGTGGTAGGGTAACGGGTAAAAACGCGTTTTTGACCTGGGTACCGACGTTTCACGTGCCGTACGAACAAGCGAGCGCGTATTTGAAGGTCTTGTCGCCCGAGCATGTCTACGTGGAGCATGAAAAACACAAATGTTGTTGGTCAATCGATGTGAACGATCCGATCACAAAATAATCGACAGTGTCAAATATTATCCTACGGACGAGTGGCAGGGTAAGAGGAAAGGGAAAAAAAAAAAAACGCGTTTTTGACCTGGGTACCGACGTTTCACGCGCCGTACGAACAAGCGAGCGCGTATTTGAAGGTCTTGTCGCCCGAGCATGTCTACGTAGAGCATGAAAAACACAAATGTTGTTGGTCAATCGATATGGACGCGCCGATCACAACTTAATCAACAGTGACAAATATTATCCTACGGACGAGTGGTAGGGTAAAAGGAAAAAAAACACGTTTTTGACCTGGGTACCGACGTTTCACGTGCCGTACGAACAAGCGAGCGCGTATTTGGAGGTCTTGTCGCCTGAGCATGTCCACGTGGTGTATGAAAAACACAAATGTTGTTGGTCAATCGACATGAACGCGCCGATCACAAGTTAATCAACAGTGTCAAATATCATCCTACGGACAAGTGGTAGGGTAACGGGGTAAAAACGCGTTTTCGGCCTGGTCAACGACCTTTAGAGCACAGTACGAACAAGCGAGCGCGTATTTGGAGGTCTTGCCGCCCGAGCAAGTCTACGTGGAGCATGAAAAACACAAATGTTGTTCGTTAATCGACATGAACGCGCCGTTTACAAGTTTATCGACTGTGTCAAATATTATCCTACCCACAAGTGGCAAGGTAAAAAACAAAAAAAAAAACGCGTTTTTGACCTGGGTACCGACGTTTCACGCGCCGTACGAACAAACGAGTGCGTATTTGGAGGTCTTGTCGCCCGAGCATGTCTACGTGGTGTATGAAAAACACAAATGTTGTTGGTCAATCGACATGAACGCGCCGATCACAAGTTAATCAACAGTGACAAATATTATCCTACGGACAAGTGGTAGGGTAACGGGTAAAAACGCGTTTTCGGCCTGGTAAACGACCTTTAGCGCGCCGTACGAACAAGCGAACGCGTATTTGGAGGTCTTGCCGCCCGAGCATGTCTACGTGGAGCATGAAAAACACAAATGTTGTTCGTTAATCGACATGAACGCGCCGTTTACAAGTTTATCGATTGTGTCAAATATTATCCTACCCACAAGTGGTAGGGTAAAAAAAAAACAAAATGGCGTTTTTGACCTGGGTACCGACGTTTCACGCGCCGTACGAACAAGCGAGCGCGTATTTGGAGGTCTTGTCGCCCGAGCATGTCTACGTGGAGCATGAAGAACACAAATGTTGTTGGTCAATCGATATGGACGCGCCGATCACAAGTTAATCAACAGTGACAAATATTATCCTACCCATAAGTGGTAGGGTAAAAGGAAAAAAAAAAAACACGTTTTTGACCTGGGTACCGACGTTTCACGTGCCGTACGAACAAGCGAGCGCGTATTTGGAGGTCTTGTCGCCCGAGCATGTCTACGTGGTGTATGAAGAACACAAATGTTGTTGGTCAATCGATATGAACGCGCCGATCACAAGTTAATCGACAGTGTCAAATATTATCCTACGGACGAGTGGTAGGGTAAGAGGGAAAAAAACGCGTTTTTGACCTGGGTACCGACGTTTAACGCGCCGTACGAACAAGCGAGCGCGTATTTGAAGGTCTTGTCGCCCGAGCATGTCTACGTGGAGCATGAAAAACACAAATGTTGTTGGTCAATCGATGTGAACGCGCCGATCACAAGTTAATCGACAGTGTCAAATATTATCCTACGGACAAGTGGTAAGGTAAAAAAGAAATAAAACGCGCTTTTGACCTGGGTACCGACGTTTCACGTGCCGTACGAACAAGCGAGCGCGTACTTGGAGGTCCCGTCGCCCGAGCATGTCAACGTGGAGCATGAAAAACACAAATGTTATTGGTCAATCGATATGAACGCGCCGATCACAAGTTAATTGACAGTGTCAATATGTATCTTACGGACGAGTGGTAGGGCAACGGGTAAAAACGCGTTTTTGACCTGGGTACCGACGTTTCACGTGCCGTACGAACAAGCGAGCGCGTATTTGAAGGTCTTGTCGCCCGAGCATGTCTACGTGGAGCATGAAAAACACAAATGTTGTTGGTCAATCGATGTGAACGCGCCGATCACAAATTAATCGACAGTGTCAAATATTATCCTACGGACAAGTGGCAGGGTAAGAGGGAAAAACGCGTTTTTGACCTGGGTACCGACGTTTCACGCGCCGTACGAACAAGCGAGCGCGTATTTGAAGGTCTTGTCGCCCGAGCATGCCTACGTGGAGCACGAAAAACACAAATGTTGTTGGTCAGTCGATATGAACGCGCCGATCACAAGTTAATAGACAGTGTCAAATATTATCCTACGGACGAGTCGTAGGGTAACGGTAACGGGTAAAACGCGTTTTTGACCTGGGTACCGACGTTTCACGCGCCGTACGAACAAGCGAGCGCGTATTTGGAGGTCTTGTCGCCCGAGCATGTCTACGTGGAGCATGAAGAACACAAATGTTGTTGGTCAATCGATATGGACGCGCCGATCACAAGTTAATCAACAGTGACAAATATTATCCTACCCATAAGTGGTAGGGTAAAAGGAAAAAAAAAACACGTTTTTGACCTGGGTACCGACGTTTCACGTGCCGTACGAACAAGCGAGCGCGTATTTGGAGGTCTTGTCGCCCGAGCATGTCTACGTGGTGTATGAAGAACACAAATGTTGTTGGTCAATCGATATGAACGCGCCGATCACAAGTTAATCGACAGTGTCAAATATTATCCTACGGACGAGTGGTAGGGTAAGAGGGAAAAAACGCGTTTTTGACCTGGGTACCGACGTTTAACGCGCCGTACGAACAAGCGAGCGCGTATTTGAAGGTCTTGTCGCCCGAGCATGTCTACGTGGAGCATGAAAAACACAAATGTTGTTGGTCAATCGATGTGAACGCGCCGATCACAAGTTAATCGACAGTGTCAAATATTATCCTACGGACAAGTGGTAAGGTAAAAAAGAAATAAAACGCGCTTTTGACCTGGGTACCGACGTTTCACGTGCCGTACGAACAAGCGAGCGCGTACTTGGAGGTCCCGTCGCCCGAGCATGTCAACGTGGAGCATGAAAAACACAAATGTTATTGGTCAATCGATATGAACGCGCCGATCACAAGTTAATTGACAGTGTCAATATGTATCTTACGGACGAGTGGTAGGGCAACGGGTAAAAACGCGTTTTTGACCTGGGTACCGACGTTTCACGTGCCGTACGAACAAGCGAGCGCGTATTTGAAGGTCTTGTCGCCCGAGCATGTCTACGTGGAGCATGAAAAACACAAATGTTGTTGGTCAATCGATGTGAACGCGCCGATCACAAATTAATCGACAGTGTCAAATATTATCCTACGGACAAGTGGCAGGGTAAGAGGAAAAAAAACGCGTTTTTGACCTGGGTACCGACGTTTCACGCGCCGTACGAACAAGCGAGCGCGTATTTGAAGGTCTTGTCGCCCGAGCATGCCTACGTGGAGCACGAAAAACACAAATGTTGTTGGTCAGTCGATATGAACGCGCCGATCACAAGTTAATAGACAGTGTCAAATATTATCCTACGGACGAGTCGTAGGGTAACGGTAACGGGTAAAACGCGTTTTTGACCTGGGTACCGACGTTTCACGCGCCGTACGAACAAGCGAGCGCGTATTTGGAGGTCTTGTCGCCCGAGCATGTCTACGTGGAGCATGAAGAACACAAATGTTGTTGGTCAATCGATATGGACGCGCCGATCACAAGTTAATCAACAGTGACAAATATTATCCTACCCATAAGTGGTAGGGTAAAAGGAAAAAACACGTTTTTGACCTGGGTACCGACGTTTCACGTGCCGTACGAACAAGCGAGCGCGTATTTGGAGGTCTTGTCGCCCGAGCATGTCTACGTGGTGTATGAAGAACACAAATGTTGTTGGTCAATCGATATGAACGCGCCGATCACAAGTTAATCGACAGTGTCAAATATTATCCTACGGACGAGTGGTAGGGTAAGAGGGAAAAAAAAAAACGCGTTTTTGACCTGGGTACCGACGTTTTAACGCGCCGTACGAACAAGCGAGCGCGTATTTGAAGGTCTTGTCGCCCGAGCATGTCTACGTGGAGCATGAAAAACACAAATGTTGTTGGTCAATCGATGTGAACGCGCCGATCACAAGTTAATCGACAGTGTCAAATATTATCCTACGGACAAGTGGTAAGGTAAAAAAGAAATAAAACGCGCTTTTGACCTGGGTACCGACGTTTCACGTGCCGTACGAACAAGCGAGCGCGTACTTGGAGGTCCCGTCGCCCGAGCATGTCAACGTGGAGCATGAAAAACACAAATGTTATTGGTCAATCGATATGAACGCGCCGATCACAAGTTAATTGACAGTGTCAATATGTATCTTACGGACGAGTGGTAGGGCAACGGGTAAAAACGCGTTTTTGACCTGGGTACCGACGTTTCACGTGCCGTACGAACAAGCGAGCGCGTATTTGAAGGTCTTGTCGCCCGAGCATGTCTACGTGGAGCATGAAAAACACAAATGTTGTTGGTCAATCGATGTGAACGCGCCGATCACAAATTAATCGACAGTGTCAAATATTATCCTACGGACAAGTGGCAGGGTAAGAGGGAAAAACGCGTTTTTGACCTGGGTACCGACGTTTCACGCGCCGTACGAACAAGCGAGCGCGTATTTGAAGGTCTTGTCGCCCGAGCATGCCTACGTGGAGCACGAAAAACACAAATGTTGTTGGTCAGTCGATATGAACGCGCCGATCACAAGTTAATAGACAGTGTCAAATATTATCCTACGGACGAGTCGTAGGGTAACGGTAACGGGTAAAACGCGTTTTTGACCTGGGTACCGACGTTTCACGCGCCGTACGAACAAGCGAGCGCGTATTTGGAGGTCTTGTCGCCCGAGCATGTCTACGTGGTGTATGAAAAACACAAATGTTGTAGGTTGATCGATATGAACGCGCCGATCACAAGTTAATCAACAGTGTCAAATATCATCCTACGGACAAGTGGTAGGGTAACGGGTAAAAACGCGTTTTCGGCCTGGTAAACGACTTTTAGCGCACCGTACGAACAAGCGAGCGCGTATTTGGAGATCTTGCCGCCCGAGCATGTCTACGTGGAGCATGAAAAACACAAATGTTGTTCGTTAATCGACATGAACGCGCCGATCACAAGTTAATCAACAGTGACAAGTATTATCCTACCCATAAGTGGTAGGGTGAAAAAAAAAAAACGCGTTTTTGACCTGGGTACCGACGTTTCACGCGCCGTACGAACAAGCGAGCGCGTATTTGGAGGTCTTGTCGCCCGAGCATGTCTACGTGGTGTATGAAAAACACAAATGTTGTTGGTCAATCGACATGAACGCGCCGATCACAAGTTAATCGACAGTGTCAAATATTATCCTACGGACAAGTGGTAGGGTAAAAAAAAAAACAAAATGGCGTTTTTGACCTGGGTACCGACGTTTCACGCGCCGTACGAACAAGCGAGCGCGTATTTGAAGGTCTTGTCGCCCGAGCATGTCTACGTGGAGCATGAAGAACACAAATGTTGTTGGTCAATCGATATGGACGCGCCGATCACAAGTTAATCAACAGTGACAAATATTATCCTACGGACGAGTGATAGGGTAACGGGTAAAAAACGCGTTTTCGGCCTGGTAAACGACCTTTAGCGCGCCGTACGAACAAGCGAGCGCGTATTTGGAGGTCTTGCCGCCCGAGCAAGTCTACGTGGAGCATGAAAAACACAAATGTTGTTCGTTAATCGACATGAACGCGCCGTTTACAAGTTTAGCGACTGTGTCAAATATTATCCTACCCACAAGTGGTAAGGTAAAAATCAAAAAAAGGCGTTTTTGACCTGGGTACCGACGTTTCACGCGCCGTACGAACAAGCGAGCGCGTATTTGGAGGTCCCGTCGCCCGAGCATGTCAACGTGGAGCATGAAGAACACAAATGCTGTAGGTCAATCGATATGAACGTGCCGATCACAAGTTAATCAACAGTGTCAAATATTGTCCTACGGACGAGTCGTAGGGTAACAGGAAAAGCGGCGTTTCCGACCTGGTTAACGACCTTTAGCGCGCCGTACAAACAAGCGAGCGCGTATTTGGAGGTCTTGTCGCCCGAGAATGTCAACGTGGAGCATGAAAAACACACATGTTGGTCAATCGACATGAACGCGCCGTTTACAAGTTTACCGACAGTGTCAAATATTATCCTACGGACAAGTGGTAGGGTAACGGGTAAAACGTGTTTTCGACCTAGTTAACGACCTTCAGCGTGCCGTACGAACAAGTGAGCGTGTATTTGGAGCTCTTGTCGCCCGAGCATGTCTACGTGTAGCATGAAACACACAAATGTTGTTGATTAACAATGCTCCGGTCGCCGATCAACTTAATCTACAGTGACTAATGTTATCCTACGGACAAGTCGTCGGTAACGGGTAAAAACATGTTGGCATTCGATACAAGCGAGAGTATTGATGAGAGGCTTGTGCTGTGTGGCCCCTGAGAAGCTCACCCTACACTGTTGATGTTTTCTTTCTGTGACCGTGGGTGTATCGTATTGGTCATGGTCCTCGCCCATTGGGGTTTCTGAAGAGGTGTACGTGTTCACGTTCATTCATGCTTACATGGTGCCACCACAACAATAACCCAAATTACAGTAATTGATTTCAGCATTGCTATTGTATTCCTCTGGGTACACGAGAATCGCGCAAACATAACCTACAACAAAAGCCCAGACCATGCATCCTACCTACCAGGCTTTGTCCGGCTACGGTGCATCCTGCCCGTTCGGGCGTTGGTCCTCCGACCTGCGCGCTGCAGCATCTATTACCGAGCCCAAGAAAACAACATCTACCCGTCCAAACGCGTCAAATACTCGAATGGTGGGCTTCAAGCAAAAGCACCGCCCGCAGAGCCAAAGCGACTTGTGGCAGGAGCCGATAGTCCCTACCGGGTGTTGTCCAAGAGACTGCAACAACCTCCCGAGCGTTCTTCGGTTGATACCCTCGTTTTGGAGCTCGTTGATCACCCTCAGGGCGAAGGTGAAGTTCGGGAATGCCATTGTGTTGATCGACCGCAAGTAGACTGTCTTTTTGGCATGGTCTTGCTCATGGGGATTGAGATTGACCCCTGCGATCTCCGAACATGTTGAGAGGCCGCTGTGGTCACGCGTACACTGAGGATTGTGATTTTTTTCATGGGGGCCATCTGGCCCAAGAAATATCCCGGATGTACGGCCTAGGTACGGGTGAGGGCGAGGCCCTTCCCCGGGTACCACCAAGTCGGAGTCATCGAAGGTGGTGTCGTGGAAAATCGCATCGTACCCGGCGACCTTGACGTCCTTGGTGCTCTCATGCGGGGCGACGCCGGTAGCCAGGTGGACTTGAAGGGATTTCACGGAAAAGACACCAGCTCCAAATCCAATGCCGCTCCGGACGGCATCTCCTGCGGCAAGGTAAATATGGGCACGGCTTGTCGCTGAGCAAAAAGGTGAAAGACACAGGCATCGCGACGCCACGACAAGCAGGATGGATCTATTGCACGAGCCTTCGCTTCGGTGTGCAGCCATATTCTTTCAAGGGCCAAGCTACGGCAGTGTGCGCCTGTTTCGGCAACGAGAATTGTGTACAATGTGGTTCTGTGGTTGATAGCGAGAGCAACCTACAGTAGCAGATTGTGGTTCATGCAAGGCACTTCGGTTTGTGGGAGGCTTCCGCCCGCTACGCTCGCTCATAAGGAAGGGTGGAACAAAGTGCTGGTATGAAAGAAGCGGTCAGTGACCTATATTTAGGTAATAAAGTAACGACTTGCAAAATACCAACAGCACCATACTCCAGCAAAACGACTAGGACGCTGATTGCGTGCGTATGTGTACCAAATAAAATTTGGATGGAGAGAACATTAGGGCTGTAATTTCGATTTTGTTGAAGTCAGTTTTTGGTTGAGTTAGTAATAGTATAGACGACTTTCTAATACAGTACTATAGAGCTCCTCGAGCGAGGAGGCCGAGAGAAAAAATGGTGCATCTCAACTGTACTCGTAGCATGCGTCTATCTAATTAAGAAAAATATAAACAATATAATAACCTCCGCGCGTCACCAGCTAGCCTCTTGTACATGGGGGCATATGTTGAAAACTTCGTTCTGAGATCACAGCGAGCTGTAGATGCTCCACGACCTACTGGTTCTCGCCAACTACGTCTGCTTGCTTACGTTGTCGCATTCTCATCGGCACCGGCGTGCTTTGTTGCTTTGTGCATAGCTGACTTCGCTGTGCTTGCGGCAGATCCTCGACGGCAACATGCTACCTCTCGGAGCTTCGCATATTTATTGTGATTCGAGCACAATAAGGAGGTGCTGAGCAAAGCGTGGACGAATCCGGTAATATATAAGTCTACTCTATGTACCAATACAAGGCCCACGAAACAAATAGAAATGAGACAAAAACGAGACCAAACAGTCGGAAGAAACCAAGTGAATATCGAAGAACAATCTCGAAATAATGAAAAATAAGGGCCATTCCTAACGAACAAAAAATCACGATTCGTGAGATTATAGTCTTGGATCATGATTTTTTTGTTTGAATCACGACAAAAAAAAAAAACACGATTCATGACGCCAATTTCTTTAGATTTTCCCTAAAAAAGCACAAAATCACGATTCGCGACTTTTGTCGTGTCTCGAAATACGCCTGGTGAAGGTACTACGCAACCCACGCGCACCAACGCTATCCGAAGACTGGTATAGGGGCATGGCAGAGTCTGCTTCGCACGCCGCTTGTGAACAACGGGCGACTACCCAAAGACAGCGCTAGGTGCGGGCTAACGAGCACGTGGTGGCCTCGAAGTTTCGAGGAGGAGGAGCCACAGCTTGAAGACAAAGAGCGAAAATGATCTGAGATTGTCGCAGGCCAGGCCGGGCAGACGGCCTGCAAGATGGAATCTTGCAGACCCGGCTTGGCCGACGGTCGGTGAGATTGGAATCTCGCAGGCTGGGTCAGGCTTCGGCCCGTGGTTCGAATATATCACGGGCCGGGCCACGCGCGGTCCGCCTGACCCGGCCTGACCGTGCCCCACTCGCGAGAGTTGGCTCTACCCGCAAACAGCGTTGGAGTAGAGATATCGGATTTTTTACAATATCAAAGTATCGCGAAACGTGACGTTTTTCGTTTTTTTTCATTAGAAGTGAAACGTCACGGATCGCGATTCATTTTCATGCCACCGTGATTTTTTGTTGGTTCGTTACGAACGGCCCTAAGAAAGATAACCTGAAAGCACGAAACCAAAACGGTTAATAGAAAGGAAATCGGAAAACACGAAATAAAAAGAAAACACAGGTATCGAAGGAACGAAAACCAGGAAGTAGGCAATGAAAGAAAAGGCAAAAGGATCGTGGGTAATTCAAATATGAAAAACAAGGTATAGTTCAGGTGGGAGCTCTGAAAGGACATGCTCCTCGTAGAATAAGCCTTAACTGCGAAGATTTTGTCAGATAATGTCACCGCCTGGAGCACGAAGGAGGATAGCGGCGCAAAACGCGTGCGGAATACGCAATCCTCACATAAATTCCCACCTGCACGCCGCCTCTCTTCGTCACCTTTCGGTTTTAGGCCATCCGCAACATAGTCTTCTTTCGCCTGTACGTAAACATACATCGGCATGGCGTAAACATATATGGGCATGGGTACCGTCAGCCCGTACAAATATTTCCTTAAGTGCTTCATCTCTGCAGAAAGAAAACGAATAATCATCAGCACGGCTCATGATATTTCCGCTCTCGCTATTCCACGACAACATTCTATAATAGATCCTCAGAACGACATGTGTCTCCAGATTTTTCCTGGCCTCCTCACCCTACACTCTCAATATGTCTGTTCCACGAGCTTTTAAGACCAAGCTTGGCGGTGCTCCCCATTTGTCCGTGTTGAACGTGCTTACCTTCGCGTATGACCGTAAGCCTCGCATCACCGTGGGAAACAGGGATGTGCCATCCTTGTCCACAAGCAAGTCCCCTTTCCCGCTTTCACCACCGACAAGTAAATGGGGCAACGATGGTACCTTCCCATTTCTTGCGCCAACCGCGACTATGAGAAGTTCGTACAAGAACTTTTCCGCATCGTGACGGCCCGTGGCGCCCATCACCTCATACCCTTCTTCGTTCTCGAGCGATGGCATTGCTCCGGACCCAGTGTTCCAAACGGAAAAGGAGGGAGGGCCCGCTTCCAGAGTCCAGCCATCGGCTGCGAGATCGATCGAGCTCACTCCGGATTCCTGTGCCTTCCGGAGCCAGTGGTACGTGAAAACAAGCACCTCGAAGAGCGACAAAGTCCTTATCCCTTCCCGCATCAGGCACCCAAGAGACCTTGTGACCGCCAAGAAACTGGACTTCCCTGCGAAGATGCTCTTGTTGCTAGAACGACGGAGAAGCTCGTGCACATCCACCCGGCTCTGCACACCGGGCTGAGGCAAGGAAGCCTCCTTCAGGGCGTAAACGTCGGCAGTGCTCTCCCGTACGGGTTCAATGGGGGATGAGCAAGGTTTGACTTGCAGAGAGTTGAATCCGCTGTGACTTCCAAGGTGCGCGAGCTGAGGAAGGTAGACGCGCGGGAGCGAAGAAGCCCCATCATTCTCCATCGCATGTGGTTCTCCGGTGATGCCAACCGCGCCCCCACCGTCACCAAGCCGGGGGACTCTTCCTCCGTTCTCCAGCATATCCGCCCGCCGCCGTGCGATCTGAGCGGCAGCCTTGCATGCGGCGTCGTACACGATCAAAATAGGTGCTCTCTGTGTCGTGGAATGCAAGTAGAGGAAATATGTCAAGGAGACGTGAGCAGTATTGGTAATATATTCAAGACACTTTAACGGCAACGACAATGTATTGGGGTGACCATACCGGAACAATCTTTACGGAACAATCTTTACGGAACGGTTCCACGTTGTGCACCAGCGTTTCGACGCCAATAGTGCTGCACGTTATTCCCCATACCGAGGAAAGATGGAAGTAGAGGTGCTCTTTTTACAATTATAATAGGTAATTAGCTTGCACCTGACGTGGACAACATACCGACGTTCGCAAACACCAAGCGATACACCTGTGCTTTCCGTGTTTCTCGCCGCCCGCCAGCAACGGAGAGGGAGTGAAAAAGTAAATAATAGGTAAACCTACGCACCTGGTATCTATTTTGAGCAATTTATAGGTACAGTACACACAGCGGTTCACTCGGGAAAAGGCTTCATGGCCTTCCCTCGAATGGGTCAGCGCCCGATCGTATATCCCTATTGTTGGCTGAAAGGTTCCAGATACACCTACATCTCTGTGGCTGCTCAAGTTGGGCATCACCTATCTTTGGCTTCAACTGTACCTATAACTGGCAAAACCTGTACCTACAAGGGGCCTCTTTCCTAAGTACGAAAGATTCTGCTAGCCAACTGCCCAGTTTCTTACTGGGTGTTTACTGAGGGTGCGGTAGTCTGTGTAAAAAGCACGCCTCCCCCGCAAAGGGTGATTCCGCAAATTGATCGTATTTTTTTTTGTTTGCCACCTGGCCCCGACGGCCCTGTGGCCACAGTTCAGTTTCAGAAAAGGGTGCAATTGAGCCATTCATAGGTACTATGAGGAGCTGGCGAATCAGACGGAGGGCCAGCACACCTTCCCCGAGTACAATGTGTCGTGTACTTCAATGGCTCAAAAGGCATAGCCGCTCGTATACCAATTTTGGATTCGCAAAGTATTCATCTTGTGTGCACGGGAACAGCACCATCCGCATAAAATCTAAAATAGAAGCTCAGTCTGTAATTGCCCCCTTCCCTCCCCTCGACTATTTTGCCTTTTTTTACGTACAAGGAGCGTCTATTAGAGCAGCAGTGAGTAGTAGTCGTATAAACAGTAGTATTAATAGTACAAAAGAAGTAGTATCGTATCAGTACAGCAGTACCACGTATAGTAGCAGTGGCAACAGTCGCACAATAGTAAATATAGTATAGCTGTCGCTAGGAACTCTCGAAGCAGGATGGATGGCTGACCGTAGTTGTTGATATTGCCTCATCACTATGCTTTAGACATACGTCGTCACAAGACAAGCTCCGATAAATAAGTATCAGATGTAATGTTAAATGGTCTGCACCTGACACATCCAACAGAGCTGTTCGTAGCAGGTGCCACCACTACTATTGATACTGCTGTACGATATCTACAACAGAGCTCTCCAAACAAACTTCGGAACATGCACAGCCTCACCTTACACATCAGCCGACGCTCCATGCTCATCCTTCTCGATGACCCAGATTTTTCACCTCCGGCGCTAGCGTTGAAATCCTTGACATTTGCCCAATTCAACTCGCAGGTTCGAGCTCGGCCCTCGTGAACTGCGTAGAAGCCCGTATCGCCCATTTTCACAAGTGGCCACACCCCTTCATCCCTTGCTCGCTCCACCACACCTACTAACGCCGTTGCGTCTTTGCCGGAAAGGTATTTTTTTTCTCTTCAGCCATCCGGATGCTTTGCATTAGCTCGTCCAATGTCCTCTGGCTTCCAACCACCACCAGGGTTGCCTTCTTAGCGCGCCCTTGTCTCAAATGTTCAAATGCCACTCTAGCATGTTTGCAAACGCTCGAAGCAGGACTGGGCACGTTGTCGTTCTCCGCCAAAGTCTGGCGTCGCCCATGAGACATGGTCGACATCCTGCAATGAAACCGGAGGTTGACAATTGGACCGGGGAGAATCAGTAAGGCGTAGACGTGACTGGTCAGCGTCAAACAGCACATGAGCCAGTTCTTACATCGGACCGCGCGTACCAGTTGCAGATTTCTTCTCTAACTGGTATCCTTTAACAGCCATAGCGCTCGTCGGTATTATGATGGTCGCGAGGCTCAAGTACTCATGCAAACAATTCGACAGTGACTACCGAGATCCGGCAACTCGGCGTTCTCGCGAGAAACGCGGTGCCTTGAAACGGACCTACCAGGGAAGTACCACAGGTTTTTTCAACGCAAATGGCAGCTCTCAGAACACAGGGGGAAATTTACACCGTATATCGTGCTAATGCTGTGAGACAACGAAAGCACGGCTAACTAGACCAGAAGCAAAAACGACACAGATAGCCGGGGCGTACGCGTACCCGGGGTCAGATACCACGAGACACTGCCGGCACAATGAACAACGTAAGGAAGGAAGCGTGGTGCAATATTAATTCACAAGCATTGTTTAAACTCACTCATGGCAGTCGCTCCGCGAGCAGGAGCTACGGTTAGAATGGGTGTCCACGGCGGTCACCACCCTATTCTGCCCAGAAGAGGTGCACACCGATACAGTCGTGTAGTCCGAACCTAGTTCTCGCGGCAAGATGAAAACGTCTTCATGCTTCTTGCGCGGCGCTGAAAACACTCGACCACTGGCCTGGTGTCCCGGCCCCCTCGATCCGTGCCCTCGCCCATTGACCCTCCCAGCCGGCTGGCGGGGTGCACTTACACGCTTCGTCCGGCAACTGAACGGGTTGGAATCAACACAATAGCGACCCAGCACATAACCAAGAACAACGACGAAAACGATGGTCGATAATTACGAGTATTAGTAGACATCTCCATAGCACCAGGTACTCGTAGTCACCACGATTGATAGAGGTGGGTACCGTCAGAGAAAAAAACGGTTTTACGGTGGTTCTTGGAAACTCAGCAGGGGTCTGCGAGTACTCCTAACCCTAACCCTATTTAAGCTAAATGACCGGACTTTGTTCTGCCCAGTTAAACCGGTTGGTTAAACCAGTTAACCGGTTGACGGATATAACCGGCAGTTCGCTGGTCTGACCTGTGAACGACCAGGACCAACACTTTGTTCGTGATTGTATTGGCTGAAAAGGAGAGCTACTGCTGTAGTCGTTGATTGTTGTTTTTTGTTCTCACTGCAACAGCAGTGGGGGCCCGGAAATCGCAACGTCATTTTCGCGCTGGGGCTCGCAGTTTTGTTTTGTGTGCTCTCATCCAAGTCTCATCAGCTACATTTCTTAAAATATAGGTTATTATTTTCTATTAATAGGACAAATTTCGACCGTTTTCAGTGTTTTTCGTTTCTTTTTTTTGCAAGTATCGCAAAAACCGAATCTATCTCATGTATACTTCGTATACGAGTGAAAACCACAGAGCACTCCTCGTAGATATTGACCACAAGGGCGACTGCACGGGCTCACGGGATGAAAATAATTTTATGGTTTTGGCGGTAGGGGACACAGCACTGAAACGACCGTAAGCACATGCATATGCATACCATAGCAGTCTTATTGATGGCAACATTTCCACACCCCGGACAGATCAGCTCACGGTAGCTCGAGCTAGCTCTTTAAGGAGCTAGCTCACCGGTGAGCTACGTGAGCTACGTGAGCTACACATGTTTTCCTGGCTTGAGCTATAGGAGGGTAGCTCATCTGCACATGTTTTCAAAGTTTGAGCTATAGGGGATAGCTCATCTGCTCATATATGTCCAGAGTGAGCTATAGGAGCTACATGAGCTAGCTCATCTACTCCCGACATGAGCTATAGGAGCTACATGAGCTACACATGTTTCCCTCGGCTTGAGCTATAGGCGGTAGCTCATCTGCACATGTTTTCGAAAGTTGAGCTATAGGCGGTAGCTCATCTGCACATGTTTTCGAAGCTTGAGCTATAGGCGGTAGCTCATCTGCACATGTTTTCGAAGCTGGAGCTATAGGCGGTAGCTCATCTGCACATGTTTTCGATGCTTGAGCTATGGGCGGTAGCTCATCCGCATATGTTTTCAAAGCTTGAGCTATAGGGGGTAGCTCATCTGCACATACTTTCAAAGCTTGAGCTATAGGCGATAGCTCATCTGCACACGTTTTCAAGGCTTGAGCTATAGGGGATAGATGAGCTAGCTCCTGAGCTGTAGAAGCGACCAATACAAGTACGCAGAATAGAACGATATAAACACCAACAACCGTATGTATTTTTGTACATACCAGGTACAGTATGTGATATTATATGAGATCGGATCTGCTTTTGTTCTGAAAACACTGACGATAGGTCGACACCCAACAGGATTTGAAGTGTCGTTTTTTTACAACAGCTATATACAGCAGCAGCTGTCAGCCGTCACCCTGTGCACACCACAAGAGGCGCTCGAACAGAACAGAACACAACACCGACGCACCACACAGCAACACCCTAGCATGCCCACGACCCGGGGTGGAAGCTCCAGAGGCACTTCGACCTTACACCAGGCTGGCGGCGGGCAGCAACGGGATCCATCGATGGATGTAGACCCCTCCGACGACGTCATACATGTGGATGAGGACAAGGATGAGGATCAAACTCAATCCGAAAGCAAGGTGCGCGTTACTGAGGTCGTATGATTTTGCCCACCTAGACCATGATGCTGCTGTTTGAGCTGCATCATCCAATCTATATGCCTCTCATTTCCTGGTTGAAGGGTAGGGGACTGTACTACTGTAGGCGCAAGGTGATGTACATGTACGTAGCGAGCTGTACTCGTAGCTGTGCGGGGTTTCATTGCTCGCGCAGGTCTTTTGTGTTTGTAAACCGAACTTGCACGAGTACAGCAGTAACGATGACCGTGGGCTGATCTTATTTATTATGCTTCTTTCACAGTGACGTTGTGTCCTTTATTTTTCGAATAAAAATAATGCAGCAGTATCATACGACGTACATGATGTGTATCCGAGATGCCTCGCTTGGTCGGCGCTCTTACGCGTGCTGTGCATCTTCTCGCGCTGCGCTCACCAACAGGAGGCGAAGGAGACAGCCCTTCGTGACATACCAGCACCAAGCGGGTTTAGGCGGTGTGTCATACCCGGCAAAACAGCTACCCGGTCTATCGTGTACGACGATGGCGTACGATTCGAGCAAGATTGCTCGGAGCCAGACCCCAAGGAGCAGCCTCTCCGCGGCCTACGCGGAGATGGTGCTGTTCCTAAACGGAAACCAGGACTATATTCCCATCGAAGTGCCCGCCCTGTCACCTGAGCAGGCGCTTCAGGCCATACCTCGGAGGCTTACTAACCCATCGGCAGAGGTGGTGGCCCTTTCTGCGGGCGAGGAGAAGGACGAGGATGTCTTCGACGAGTACGAAGGAGAAAGCTCAAGCTTGACGTAGACACCATGGGGATAAATGGGGGCAGCGGTGGATCTTCTGCGTTTTGTTTTCGTTAATGGACTTCATCTGTTTTGTCTGCGTGATTTTTCGGCAATGTAGGTGATTTTTTGTTCCTTCCTCTCTGTCTCTTCTTTTGCACCTTGTGGTAGGCTCCAGCCACGGAAGTCGTGTATAAGGAACGGTATGTACGGGATTCAGATTATAATGTAATTAATTATAGCCTTGTTAATGAGTGGCGGGTGGGTGGATTGGCGGATTGGTTTTTCGCTGGCGTTGCAGCGCACCACTATTAATAGCAGTAGCCATAATAATCCTGATCATTTTATTTTGATATATGAGTCAAATGCAAGTACGTTAATATATGCTAATAATTACATCAATATCTGATCATCTTAATCTTGACTGCTGTCGCTCGTACCGTCGTTGAAATTAAATAAGCATAGTAAGCTGAAGCATAGTGAGCTGTACAACCCATATTATCCCTATACATACGTACTTGTCCTGGAGGGTGGGCTTTTCTACCTACTTATCTTACACGCATGTGTGGCCGAGAAAGAGCTACAATGAGCTGTGTGCATGAGCTATGATGACGTTCTCCTGGGGTGAGCTATAGGCGATAGCTCAGCTGCCCATGTTTTCCCTGCTTGAGCTATAGGCGGTAGCTCATCTGCACGTGTTATGAAGGCTTGAGCTATAGGCGGTAGCTCATCTGCACATGTTTTGAAGGCTTGAGCTATAGACGGTAGCTCATCTGCACATGTTTTGAAGGATTGAGCTATAGACAGTAGCTCATCTGCACATGTTTGGAAGGCTTGAGCTATAGGCGGTAGCTCATTTGCACATGTTTTGAAGGCTTGAGCTATAGAAGATAGCTCATCTACACATATTTTCCAAGGCTGAGCTATAGGAGCTACATGAGCTAGCTCATCTGCCCCCGAGATGAGCTATAGGAGCTACCTGAGCTACACATGTTTCCCTCCGCTTGAGCTATAGGCGGTAGCTCATCTGCACATGTTTTCGAATGTTGAGCTACACGCGATAGCTCATCTACACACATTTACCCAGGCTGAGCTATAGGAGCTGCATGAGCTAGCTCACCACCCCCCAAGATGAGCTATAGGAGCTACATGAGCTACACATGTTTCCCCCGGCTTGAGCTATAGGCGGTAGCTCATCTGCACATGTTTTCGAAGCTTGAGCTATACACGGCAGATGAGCTAGCTCATGAGCTGTCCGGGGTGTGAACATTTCTGAAAGTTTGGTGTTTAGGCGTCTCTTATCAAGTGCCAAGCTCCGGAACGGTCGTTTCTTACCTCAGGTAGGCGTCGATCGCATCTGTTTCTCAGGTGACTGTTTCTTATCTTTTTGCTCGTTTTGAGCTGTGTTTCTTACACTCAATTTCCCGTTTTGTTGGACGGAGCGGCCTCGTTTCTTACCTCGGGTAGGCGCCAATCGCATCTGTTTTTAATATGGCTGTTTCTTATCGTGTTGCCCGTTTTGGGCTGTGTTCTTTTACACCCAATTTCCTATTTTACTGGACATTTTCGCCTTTCTTTCTCAGCAGAATACTTGTTTCATAGAGTACCAGGTACCAGGGACTGTATGTATATAGTCTTGCGATATCCAACAAGAAAAAACATGTCTCTGCTGTAGTCCGTTACGTATACCAGGTATACACACCAGGTATTGGTATACATCTGGCACCGGTATCGGCATGGTGAGAGCTCTGCTTGAGAGCTCTGCTTCCGCGGACCGAAACGAAACGTCCAGCGTTGTCTGTGAGAGACCAAAGTTCGATTCTGTGATTCTGTGGTGCATTGCTGTATTTATTAAACCCGGTTCAATTCTTGCCGGGTGAGGGGGATGCTTCGGGGACAATCACTCACTTGACACAGTCGCACTTGCTGCTCGGTATGTTGTTGTGTACACAGCACTTCCGGTCCATGCCAGCATTGAAGGCGTTCTTGCCTCTCATGTGGCTCGCGCAGACCCACCGCTCGCACGTGGCCGATTGAGGACAAAGCTTCCTCCTTTGCCTGCAGTCTTCTTGCTTTCCGCTGCACTGGCTGCACCTCTTCAGATACGTGAAGTTTTGCCTCCGCTTTGTGCTGCTAGCAGATCTCCCACCCGCAGTCTGCCTGCCATGTTCGTCTTGGGCACTTGGCTCGCGCGTTGGCTCCGAAACTGCACCAGCGGATTTCCCAGCTCCGCCAGCTTCATCACCGACATATCCACCGAGTCCGCCGGTTGCACCATCAAGGTGATGGTCGCTTCGCCCGCTCCCTAATGCTGCCGCTGGTGGTGGTGGTGGTGGTGGCGGTGGTGGTGCATATGTGCCGTCCATACCATCCACGGTTTTGTCCCCAGTTGTTCTGCGGTGTGTTGCGGCCGAGGCGAACCCCCACCGCTACTCTTCGTACAGCAGAGTAACAGAGTAACGCTCAGCAAGCAGCAGCCAGTTTTAAACAGCAGTAAACATGAGCTGTTCAAAATCGAAGAAACACGATCGGTTGTCCAGCCGTCGGTAGATCAGGACGCAAAATGATTGGCCTGCATATCTACCTACAGCACTTTTCATTCCCCGATTCCTATACTTTATCCAATATAATAATTCAGGTCTCTCGTAAAGGCTACTGGAAAAAAGAAAGGAAAACGTGTTGTTATGGAGATACTGAAGCGTTTTGGTTCGGGAATCCTGCATTTTTCCAACCACACTACTAGAACCGAAAATATAAGCATCGTTTTATCATTAACATTTATAATTAAACGGTCCTTAAATTTCCAGACATATAGAATGAAAGATATTTTTATATTTTTCGCCAGCCCTGAGCCCGGAGCTCCCAGTTGGGGCCCTACAGAAGGAAAACAAGAGTCTTTGGTTGTTTCCGAGACCCATACACATACTGAGCGGGATCTTCGAGACTCGGGAAGGGGGACAGAGGGCAATCTACCGAGACCTCCTGAGCCAAGGCAAGCCCCAGGCGAGGCACGGCCGGAAGAGCAACAACCCGTCGTTATTTCTGATTTGGAATGGCAATGGTCGCCAGAAATGCTACTCGCTCTGCTCGCGGAGGAAAGAAGGCGAGACACGCCCCAAAAATCACCTGCCGACAGGTCGCAGCTACACCAGCAGCAGCAGCAGCAGCAACAACAACAGCAACATCGTTGACAACAGCAGCAACAGCAGCAGCAACAGCAGCAGCAGCAACAACAGCAACAACAACAGCAACAACTGTAGTAGCGACGACAACAGAAGAAGCAGCAACAACAGCAGCAGTAGGGCCAGGTACGGGTCCCGTCCACGGACACCTCTCACTGCTGTCGCTTGCCGTTTTGTACGTGACACTGGCTGTGTGTGTGTGGAGTTTTATCTACTCCTCCTCCCATAGAATTTTCTCGTGGGTATTTTCATATTTTCTATATACCAGGCATAAAATTTATAAAAAATAAATACCTGGTATATAAATAACGACGAACTGGCCTCGTGCCTCGTCGTGTTGTCGAAATGGTAGGTAGGTTCCTTCGTGTGCGTGGTCTCGAGACTGCCTGCTGTGTCGAATGCTCCACTGCTGTATGTACTGGATACGGTACTTTTCTTAGACTCTCCTCGTACTGGTCCTGCTGCTGGCGGTGCGTGATATTATGTTAAAAATCCCAACGGCATCCATCAGGATCTTCATCATCATAAAGATATCCGACCTGGCACGTATACTCGTATACTCGTATACTACTACTGGTAATAATTTAAAAAAAAAAAAAATGTACCAGGTAACAGGGTACAGCGGCTGCAGCATATAAAAACTCCATAAACACCGTACCAGGTACGTATTATAGCTACGTATGTATGGGAACGGAAACGTACGTATATGTGTGAGGATTCTTGCGAAACAAAAAAAATCGCTGTGGTGTGGTGTTGTCATACCCTCCCCCCCAGCCCCGGCAGGCGCCTTCAGATCACAAGTAAGCAAGTGATGTGATGTATTCGTCAAACCAAAAAAAGTGATCAATCGCTGCTATGATACCTCGTACCTCGTATTCGTACATTCGTACGTACCACCCCCTTGCCTCCCCCGGGTCGTGCCCGTGTAGAAGTATCGAAAGGTGGCAATTATCCCAGCTTTTGCTGTATCACCCCCCTCATTTTAACCCCGTCCACTGCCTGAGTGGGGGGTGTGCCTCTTGTTGTTTTATACGCATGCATGTATTCTTGGACCAGTTCTTCTTCTCATATACATACCTGGTACTGCTTGTGGGATAAGAATGGTGGAAGCACCTACCGGCAGCGAAAATAGCCCCCGAGTGAGTGTCGTAGACCGGGTTAGCGAGGGGATCATTCAAGAACGTTCGCTATCCATCTCTCGGTCCTGGATAATACCAAATCTTCCCTATCGTACTGCTGTCAACCCCCCTCGATTTCGCTCCCTCGCGAGAGAAACCACGAAACCACCCACCCAGGGCGAGATGAAAAAAGAAGAAAACCCCAAAGTATGTGTACCTGGTACATACCAGTATAAACCAGGTGTGTGTGTTGTCTTCACATTCAACCGTTATTTCTGCCCAACTACCACCACCACCAGTATACTACTACCACCAGTATACTACTACCACCAGTATACTGAGTATACACCCAACTTTTATCCTCGAGAGAGACAGAGAGAGAGATACTACTACTATCAATACTGTACTACGGGGGACCATACACAGTAAATAGGACCAAATATTATGTTGTTACATGTAGTAAAAATAGGGAAATATATAGGTTTTTTGTGTCTACCGTAGGTCCTACGTAATTTAACTCTGTGGTCGCAGACTGTGAGGCAGAAATACCTGCTCATATCATGGGGTTAGGGTTGTAGGGTCAGGTATAAAAAATGAAATACTATTTGTGTGGTACTTACATCATACGGGGTGGCTTGCTTATTCGGGAAAAAGCTACAGCTATTATTAAGAATAGTCTGGTCTGTGTGAGTCGGCAGTAATTCACAACTGATTTAAGTGACTAGTAATATTGCGGGGGGCCATAGTAAATAGGACCCACGGTACACACGAAAACCTATATATTTACCTATTTTTACTAACAATATTTGGTCCTATTTACCATGGTCCCCCGTACTAGTCGACAGTCGACGAAGGCGACTTGATTGCTGACTTCAGTCCGTACGTTGGCTGGCTCAGGCGAGCGAAGCGAGCCAAAAACTCTCCCCGACCGAGAGGGCCCGCCGGATGCGCCTGCCTCTGGAGGATCCCGCTAAAGGGGGCGCCAGGGCGCCAGAGGCCGAAGTTACCCTATTCGGATTAACTTTCCACAAGCGAGAAATGCGCAATAAAAATATGGCCTACAGCTGCAGTAAGCAGATTCACGGATGTTTGTTTCAACACAAGAAAAAGAAAAAAACGGATTCTGTTTAATACCAAAAAAAAAAAATGTACTACTCTGTCCCTAAAACTATAAAATAAGACACCGTTGTATTCAATTTTAATCTAAAAAAGGTCCTCATGTTTTGGGACGAAGCCGTACTTCTCTACCCCGGATTCGAGGACCGTGACAACATTTCCCCCCCCCCCCGCAATTTCACCTGAGGGGGATACGCGCGATGCAGCGAGCACATCACCAAGCTATATGTGTAGAATACATGTTGTCTTTTTTTTTTTTTCGTTGTT
The DNA here is from genome assembly GCA_031763025.1 of Macrocystis pyrifera. Classification (NCBI taxonomy): domain Eukaryota; class Phaeophyceae; order Laminariales; family Laminariaceae; genus Macrocystis; species Macrocystis pyrifera. The sequence continues at coordinate 3,511,746 of JASSKH010000016.1, forward strand.
AATCTCCCGGCGGATTGGACAAAAAAATAAAGCGCAAGCTCACCGCACTTCCACGTTTAGATTGCTACAGCTGTATCTTCCCATGTGATCCCCCGCAAATGGCCCGTGCTCACCACAGGACAGGCTCCGGTCATGCTGGACTAGTCTAGCAAAAAAACAAAATGCAAGTCAGGAATAATCAAGATACAAGCGCAAAAAAAAAAAACTATCACGAGGGAATTCGGACTCACAGAAAGAGAAGAAAAAAAAAAGTGTCACTTCTATGTTCGATCACAGCATCGAGTTTATAGTTCCTTGCAAAAATTGCAGCCCCAAACTAAAGCATCGCTGCCCAAGCGTATATGGTGTATATGTAAGACATTCGGTTTTTTTTTTCGCACGGGATTTGTTTTTCGTTCGTTTTTCGTTTTTTTTTTTTTGTATTTTGGTGTGTTTACTTGTCCTTCTTTTTTTCGTTTCGTCATTTTCGTCCTTAAATTCGCCTCCCCCATACTTAGTGCTCGTTGTTTGTTTCATCGTTGTTATCGCTGTTTTTTTGGTTTCTCGCTCCCGCCCACCCAAAAAAAAAACAATCATGGCATATATATTATATAGGTTGGGTTGGCGTCGGTCGGCGACGACTCTGTAAAACACTCTCACTGCGTGAGCTAGGTACCGTTTTTTTTTTTTTTTTTTGGCGGGTACCACGGCTGGCGGTCGAGTTAGATCATGTTCGTGCGGGGAGAACCTTTACTCCGCACAAAACCACACCAGAAATTAAATCAATTAATTGATGCTGTCATCCGTATGCAAGAAAATCCGCCTCCAAAGCGGTTCTTAGCAGGATGCAGCTTACCCTTCATGCGACTCGCCCAACACCTCACGACGCTTCGCGCTTGGTGCAAGCAATGTCTTGCCTGGTCCGTGAAAAACCCGACGTGCTCCGTCCCGGCATTGTAGGGATGCGAAGGTCTATGGTCATACATACGACTACGGCCATACATGATAATGTGTACGCCCCTCCCAACTACTACCCCCAACACAGGGAGATGGCAGGTGGTAGCGTTGGCCGTGATGATGATGCTAGGGAAACGTCTGATCGAGGCCATAACGGGACCCCAGACTTACATCTCTTGCCGACCCGACCAGCCCCTCTTCACCACGCACAAGGGTTTCCTACCGGATGATGCTTTTTTGGCCATTCAGGTGAGAGCCAACGAAACGATTCGAGCCGAAAGGGCTATCTACTTCTTAACCCAGCCGACTGTTTGTAATACGGCATGTGAAACTTCGGGTTTCCGGCCTCTTTCAATCTACGGTCGTTTCAAACTTTCCGCCCTTTCGAACGTTCTATCGTTTCTGACTTCCGACCCGTCATCGACTAGTCGATCGTTTCAAATCCTCGACCGTTTCAAAAATTCTCGGCCTTTTCAAAATCTTCGACCACTTCAAACCTTCGGCCGTTTCAAATCTTCGTCGCCATTTCCAAGAAATGTTCTTCGACGGTTTCATTTCATCGGCCGCTTGCGTCCCCCCCTACCCGCCGACCGTACTCTACGTGCGAACGGATGCGATCCATTGAGGTACAGAGCGAGGTGAACGGCCACCCCTACATGGGGGGCAACGTTCTCAACGACCAAAACTTTCAGGTATGAGACAGGGGGGGGTGTTCGAAAAGAAACAAAACAATAAACCTGCCACCTTTGTGTTTCAAGTCCCAGGCAGAGGGGGAGGGGGGGGGGCGTGTCTATTCTTCTTTACGGGTATGCTAAAACCATGTGTAAAACGTAGTTCTTGAAAAAAAAAAAAAACATGTTTTTTTTTTATTTCGTCTTGAAAATCTCAATCTCGCCATTCTGGACTGTCGGGAAGGAGTGCTCGTCGCTCGCTATCTCTTTGTTTTTGTTTGTTTGTTTGTTCGTTCGTGTGTGTGTTCTCTCGTACGAGATGACAACAAAAATTCCGCGCTCTGGAAGAAGCACGGTGTCCCCCCATCTATATGCCGCGGCAGGTGTTAGAGGTCCCTCTGTGATGCCGGTTGGACCCTACCAAGACTGCGGTCCCTTGTTTGCGACAAATTACTTGGAATTTGACTGGTTTGTCCCCCAAGCGGGACTGTTTTCCGTGAACGGGTCTATTAGGTGTCTACCGATGCCCGACACAATGCCGGTGAAGTCGCTTGGCACGCAGATGGGATTGACCTGTCTGGCCGTGTGCGCGGAGTAATGCCGGTCGGTGCCCGTCGGTCGTAAGGCCGGGTGCGTTGGCCTGTCCGCACACTACCGGCACTGCGGAGGGACCGGCACTACTGCACCACTTTTCGGGCCCACAGACATCTCTGGATGACGGTATCTCTCAACTGAGGGACCACACCGGCATTATTATACTATGGCAGGCATGCTACGAGTACACAGTTGGGGTGCACCGGCGATACTCTGGGGGCCCTTGCTTGACTCCCCCTGGTTGTTGAAGATTAGCGACCATAGCAATGGTTGGTAGCAGTGTGTAGCAGTGTGAGCGCCGAAGCAGCAGTACGACTCGAATCGTGTTGCTCGGACGCCGTGCCGTGCCGTGCCGTGCCGTGCCGTGCCGTGCCGTGCCGTACGACTCCATAGCGCTGCAACTCGGACACCGACTTTCATCACCCTCCCTCTCCCCCAGTCACGCAGTGGCGGTTTTTTTACGTTGCAATCGTTGATTGTTTTACCTTCAATTCTCCTCCCCTCCCGCCCCCCCCCCGCCCCTTGTCTGAAATCCTGAGGCGGCCGTTTGAGGAGCTCTCGCTCGCTGCTGTCTCACACAAAAAAAATAGCTTTAAAGAAAAACACTATCCGTACACCCCTTTCGGGCTGCAGTTTCGTTTCTCGAACGTATTACTTGGAATTAGGGCTAAATACATGTTTCGGGACAGTGCAGTACTTAAAGGGTCATCACGCGACGAGCAAATTCCTGAAGGTCTAGGGCTGCTCTGACAATATGTATACGGTAAAAACAAACGCAACGCTGATGGGTACTGTTATGATACTGCCTGTACCAGGTGGTCCTCGGTTGAGAAGGAAAAGCCCCATCGGTCAGTAATATTTTTTCTTGTTTTGCCTTGCAAGGAAAAAAATGCTATCCCTATCATAGGACGCCACCCAATATCTTTGGAAACCCCGTTCATATTTACAACCTTGTTCGTCGATCAATGCTGCATGACTATTATTCGGAAGATCATAGTAAACAGCACCTACGGTACACACAAAAACCTATATATTTCCCGATTAATACGAACAATATTTGGTCCCATTTACTATGGTCCCCCGTAATAATAGCCCATTGGATTGCCTGTCGGGTTGGTTGCGTGTCCTTCTCTTTGTTTGTTTGTTTGTTCATTTTTGCAGTTGTTGTTGTTGTTGTTGTTGTCTCGAGTTCCTTCTCGGGGGGATATCCCTGCCTTGGATGAGATGCAATTATACTCCTTCCCCTCTTTCTCCTCCTCAACCATGCCAGGAGGTGGAGCCTCGTAAAAAATAAGGGCTGTACACTCCTCCGTTTTCATGGCATGCGTCGCGGTGGAGGTCAGTGGTGGCGTTTACGGCGACCGTGCTTCCTCCGACAGTGTTCACGGCTCGCCCCCGCTTTGGCCAAAGGGTTGATTGTCGTCCACGCTTACTCCTCCGTGCTCGTGCTACGGTGCTGCTACGTGCTTACGAAGACTTTGGTTGTTGTTGTTGTTGTTCTTGTTGTTGATGTTGTGGGTTCGTTTTTTTTTTTTCCATCCCATTTTGTTTTCCTGGCCCTACTCTCCCGCTCTCTCTCAGTAGTAATTCAATCCCGGGCACATGCCGGGCGCTCCTTGCCGCTCCAAACTACGGTGCGCGCCTTGATTTTTTTATCGCGGGGAAGAAATAATTCAGCATGTTCTTCCCCCCGTCGACTCGCGTCGAATTTCGCCTTGAAAGTCTGTTCGCTTATTTCATGGCAATCCCGACCCAACGACAAAATACCCTCTTCGCCGCTTTTGAGACCCCGAGCTAGCGAGGAACACAATGGTTGGTAACTTTGGTGGTGCCATCAACCATTGTCTAGGAGAAGCGTGAGCGCCGAGCTGTATGGTAGGGCACGGATAGGATCACCTTGGGCCCGTGCCGTACGGACTCCTTGCTTTCAACCATTGTTTCTCGGACACCAGTTTTGTATCAAAGGAGGCCGTTTTTGCTGAGATCTTCCTCGGAGGAATTGCTTATTTTGAGCCAGACTCAAGTTCTTATTCTTATGAGGGGCAGGGCGTGTCCTACACTAGTTTCAAAAATCTAAAAAGGGGGCTGTATCAAATTGTTTCGTGCGATCGTCGAACCTTTTTTTCTTTTCTTTTTTCAAAATATCCGATTTTCTTAAGTTGTGTCAGTATTGCGGCGCTCGGGTCCAACCTTGCAGGTTGTGACCCGCAGGAATCGCACAGGTTTTTATGCATCAGTATCGAGTGCCAGATAGTACAAAGTGGTGCTGTGTCTGTGCCTCTGTGTGCGATATTTTGCCCACAATTTTGGTTGGTGGTACTGCTTTACACCGCACAAGTATCGTACGGGGATTGGACGACCGAGCTTTTGTGTCGATTGCTCCGCCTATTGGCAGAGGGGTAGCACTACTACAGTAGTTCGTTGACTAATCAACCAACCGCGCGAAACCGGTCAATCTACCAATCAACCAAGCGACCAGTTAATCAGCCTATCACCCAACCAGCCACTCATACGATCAATTAACCAACCTACCGATATTCCAATCGATCGACCCACCAAAGAAAACCACCAAACCAAACCAAACCAAACCAAACCAAACCAAACCAAGCCAAGCCGAACCGAACCGAACCAAACCAAACCAAACCAAGACAAGCCGAACCGAACCAAACCAAACCAAACCAAACCGAACCAAACGACGCCAACACGTACAAGTACAGACTAAAAGCGGCCACAGCCCCCCCCCTCCCCCCTCCCTCTCCCCTCCACCGCCAAAATCTCCGGGTTTTCTAGAAGACGGAAGGGTTCGTCATCAAGTTCAACAGGGAGGGGGTGGAACGTTTGAGATCGGATCCTTCACTATCGGCGCTGACGGGCTATTTCGAGCGCGCAAGGGACCCCTCAGCCAACGCGTGGGTCTTAAACGTGCTCCTCTGCAAGCCTGAGAAGGAGGGAAAGGGAAGAGAGGAGGAGAGGGAGGAGGAGGAGGAGGAGGAGGAGGCGGCGGGGGGGGGCGGGGCGGGAGGGAGGGAAAGGGCACTGGCGCTTTCTGTGGCTCCTCATGTAGATGATACGCTGGGCACAAGGTCGAAGGATTCCTTCATGGCGCATGTAGTGAGTAGAGGGAGATGCGGTAGTTAGGAAGAATGAGAGGGAAGGAAGAAGGGAGAGAGGAGAGCGGGGAGGGGAGGGAGGGAGGGAGGGAGGGAGGGAGAGACGGGAGGGGAGAGGAGGGGAGGGAGAGAGAAAGGGAGGGAGAGACGGGAGGGGAGAGGAGGGGAGGGAGAGAGGGAAGGGGGGGGGGGGGTGGGAGAAAAAGGAGGAGGGGGGCAGAGGGTTGCGTAGATCAGGTTCCTAAATCTACGTTTCCTACGTACCAAGAAGGAGTAGGAGTGTGAACGTTCCGACCCTCCCTTCCCTGCCCCCGTCCCCCGACGAAAACGCCACCGCGCGACGGAAAGACGAACACAAAGAAAAATATAAACCAAAAAACGAAACAGCACCACACACACGCTACCGCACACACGCATTCCGAACCCCCCCCTCAAGCACCCCCGCTCTCCCCTGCCCCTCGCCTCCCCCCCCCCCCCTCCTCCGTCCCCCTTCCTTTACAGCCCTACCCCCTGCGCTTGTTTTTCGATTTTGCGCGTTTGTTTTCATCATTTTGCGCGCCCCCCCCCCGCCCCCTCCCTAGATGTACGGAAGGCCTACGACACAGTTTGGAGAAATGGGTAGTGGAAAATGTGGTGGGAAGTTGGGAGCAAAGGAAATATGTGGAGAATGATAAAACGAATATGATGGAGTGTGCGAGAAGACGGAGAAATATCGAAGCATGTTGATACTTTAACGAGGAGTTGCACAGGGATGTAGGTTAACACCTACTATGTTCAAGGTATGTATTAACCGCTTGATCGTGGCAATCGAAGCAGCAAAGCTGGGAGTCACGGTGAGGGAAAATGCGGTGTCGGGATTGATGTTTGCGGATGACTTCGTGGGGATATCAGAAACACCCGAAGGATTGCGGAAGAAAATTGAGAAGGATCTAAAACGCACTAGGATATAAAGGGTGACGGCGAACGTCAACAAGTGCGCGGTAGTTGTATGTATCGAAGATAAGGTGAACCTGGTAAATTTCAGTTGGAAGCGGGGAGAAGATGAATTTTCTATCGTAGACCAGCATACGTACCTTGGCGTAGAGATCTGAAAAGACTGCTCTTGGAATGCACGCAGAACAAAATAAGTACGAAAAGGCAAAGCACACGTAGGCAAGACGGATGCGATCCCAACAGACTCGCACCTTGACACTAGGATTAAGAGATGTATGCTGACGAATGTGATCGTACCAAAGCTAGAACATGCAGGAGAAGCATCGGAAGGGAATGCGAAGTTCTTAAAACAGCTGGAAACAGCACACATACAGCAGCCAATAAAGTACGAGGATGCTCAAGTACGACGAACAATGCAGAGTTCAGAGCAGAACTGAGAATCTACCCACGTAAGACAAAAAAAGACGCGGGAAAGCTGAAATGCCGTTATAAAGGAAGGAGCATGCCAAAGAAGAGGTTGCCAGCCATAGCTGATAAAGCTGTGGGAGAAATCAGCCTAAAGACGAGCTGAAAAAAGGTGGGATAGCGTGGTCGAGAGAGTATGGAAGGATATAGGAAGAAACCAAGAAGAGATGATGTCCGCAGATAAGTTTGGGAGGTACAATGCAGAAGTAGAAGAGAGGATAGAAAGAAGGGAAAGCCTAGCGCTAAGAAACAAGGTGGAAGGGGAGAAATATTACGAGATATACGGGGGGTTAACAACAGGGGTGGGAACGAAAACGTATTCGCACGGCCCAACGGACTTCGCGAAAACGCTGAAACTGCGATCTCGTGTAGGGGGCCTGGACCTGCCAGAAAAAAGAAAGAGGTATACGAGTAGCCGGGAGGAGGAGAAAGTAGATGCGCAGATGTGCCCTCGTGGCAAAGCAATAGAGAGCAGAACTCACATAGTAGGAGAGAGTGTGACATACACAAGGCGCCTTTAATAGGAGTAGCAGCATTCCTCCTTCCGTCTCGAAAGGAAGGCGTGGTCAACGGTCAAATGGCTAAGGCAATCAACAAATGAGTGCCCCTCCCCCCCCCCTCCTCTCACCCTTCTCCCCCCCCTCCTTCCCCCCTCCTCCCCCCGCGAAAAATGCGAAACCCACAGGTTCATGTCCTGTACGTATCGGTGCCCGAGAATATGTCGGGGGGAAGGCTGGAGATGTACGAGTACAGCTGGGCGCGGCTCAAGCTGTTCCCGCTTCTCCTCTCCTTGCTGTCGACCCCCGTCATTGACCGCCTGCTGCCGCCCGACGCCAGCGTGCAGCCCACAGAGAACACGCTCGTTGCTTTTCGGGGCGATACGATTCATCGGGTTGGGGGATACAGGATGGAGACCGGAGGGGGGGGGGGGTGGGGGTGGGGGTGGGGGTAGGCGGGGATGTTGGTCTTGCTGAGGATGGAGAAGGGCAGCAGCAGGGGGTGCAGCTGCGGAGGCAGCAAAAGGAACAGCAGCAGCAGCAGCAGAGCAGCAGGAGGAGGAGGAGGAGGAGGAGGAGGAGGAGGAGAAGGAACTGCTGCAACGACGACAATATCAACATCAACAACAACAACATCATCAACAACAACAACAACAACAAAAACAACATCAACATCATCAACAACACCATCAACACCATCAACAACAGCAACAGCAACAAGAGCAGCGGTGGCAGCACCGCATCAGCGTTGTCCTTGAGCAGTACAGCGTACCCCTTGTCCAATACGGGCACACGACAAAGTTCGAACTCTCGGCCGGGTCGCAGCATGACAAGAAGGGAGCGGGGCGCGAGATTCGCGCGAAAAGCGATTGATTTTGGTCGGGGGGTTTCGAGAAGACCTTTTGGCGAATTAACCTAAGCTATTGTAGTAACTGTAGATGTTCCGTACCTAATGTGCTAGAAGAAAACGGTTTGACTGCCTTGATTGACCGCCCACTACACAAAAACTGGTATATACCCGTCAACTATGTTAGGAGACCGCGGTTTGACCCCTTGACTGACCGCCGCTACTCTAAAACTAATGTGTACCTGTCAAGATAGGTTTGGAGACCGCGGTTTGACTGCCTTGACTGACCGTCCCCTACACTCACACTGGCATATACCCGTCAAGTATGTTGGGAGACCGCGGTTTGACCCCTTGACTGACCGCCGCTACTCTAAAACTAATACGTACCCGTCAAATAGGTTTGGAGACCGTGGTTTGACCCCTTTTGACTGACCGCCCCCTACACTCACACTGTCATATACCCGTCAAGTATGTTGTGAGACCGCGGTTTGACCCCTTGACTGACCGCCGCTGCTTTCAAACTAATATGTACCCGTCAAATAGGTTTGGAGACCGCGGTTTGACCCCTTTTGACTGACCGCCCCCTACACTAAACCCGGTATGACAAGTAAAAAGAGAGTTCTCGACGCGTCCTGAAAAGCAAATCTCTTGCCGCATATATGGCGTCCTTGTCCCTCGGGGTGGAGTTGTTGGAAAGGGGCCCACGAGGGACCCTATGTTTTTGCCCCCCCGCCCTCCCCTCCCTTCCCTTCCCTTCCCCTCCCCCTCGGTTTCGGAGATGAGAAAAATAGACGAATGTGACATGGAGGAGTTTGATACAATGAATAGCAGCGAAGAAACGATCGCTATCCTAGGAGATAGATGGTGGCCACAGGAGGCCAAACAGCAAGGGGATAAGACTAGCAAAAACATTATACTCGTGTGCAATATATGGAAAACAGCGCAATGAGCGCCCAAACGTTGGAGGTGTCTCTGTTAGGAGTAGAGGGACGGTGCCCCTTCCGTCTCGAAAGGGATGCGTGGTCAATGGTCAAGCGACCAAGGTAAGCAAGAAATGAGTACCCCCCCCCCCCCCCCCCCCCCCCCCGCCCGGCCTCGGTTTTTCGGAGATTAGTTTTAGTTCTCGTGATAGTGGCGATGTTTAAAAGTTGAGGATACATACCAATCTGTCCGAAAATATAAGATACTATTGTATAATCGTATTCAATACAAACGGTATTTATGCTTCAATAGCGAGTCCACTTTTCAACTCCATGGCTACGCGCAAGTAGGTATATAGTGGGAAAGTTCTGGGAATATTCCAAAGAAGCAGAACTGCTGTACCAAAACATCATAATACGTAGGCGGGATGGTGATTTGGGGGGGGCGCGGGGGGGGCAGGGGGGGCGGGAGTTCGGTCGTGGTTTTTTATAGATGCAGGCGGAGGGGGGTGGAAATATGTTTGTTCTCGTTTTGTGGGAGGCTCGCTATTTGTGCATCGAATCGGTACTGGTTGTGGTGCATTTACGTTTTCACTATTATTGATATTAGGGTTATTATTTTCTTCTTCTTATTTTATTGTTATTATTGATATTATTATTTATTATAGTAATCTATGATGCGCAGGCGTTTTTTTTCCCGGGGGTCTTCGTCATACTGCTGTGCGAGGCAGTGATACTTTGATGACGATTGTTGCGGCGACATTTCTGTAAGGTCTCTCGTGCGTATTTGAGAGGTGATAATATGTGAAGTACAAGTAAGTGGGGCTTTTGCACGGTATGCACTACTGTCCCCCCCCCTTCCCCCACATGCCCCGTCGCGAAAGGGATGCGTGGTCAATTGTCAAATGACTCAGGCAAGCAACAAATGAGTGAGTACCCCCCCCCCCCCCCCCCCCCCCCCCCCCCCCCCAAGTACATCCCCCCTCCCCAACCCATGACTACGGCCATGCATGAGATCGAGTACATCTCTCCTATCGAGTACATCCTCCCCTTCCCCTACCCCCCTGCCTGGTCGGTAAAAAACCCTGCGTGCTCCGTCCCGGCGCTGTAGGGATGCGACGGTCCTTGATCGTAGGGCCACGCCCACGCATGGCATGAGTGCCCCCCCCCCCCCCCCCCCCCCCCCCCCCCCCCCCCCCCCCCCCCCCGCCGCTCCCAGCGCTGGCTCTAGGCCACACGGTGACCGGTTTGAAGGGATGAACGCTACCAACCACGTGCTCGTTACTTATTAGTAACAGGTTAGCCTTGTTATGATTTAATTTCCCTTCAGACAATGTGCAGGGCACTATTCAATCATGGTGAAAAAGCTGGCACTATTCGTCGAATGGCACCAATAATCTCCTTTCCTGCGTACGCTCAATCGAAGCACGCGCTGTCACCCTCTACCCCGTCATTGGTCGCACCCTGGCACCTGCCATGATATCGTCATCGGGATACACGTCGCTATGTCTATTCGCGTTGCAAACCTTCCCCTTCTAACGGTCAGGCACCAGGTATCCCTCTCTCTGTGGGTCCCCATTGGTCTGCTGCGTCCCACTCATCGTGTCCGAGTTTACAGTACACTGTCCTTCGCTCCTAGCTAACGAAGGTTTGTTCTGACTGGAGGCGCTTTGTTTTAGCTCATCCTGTTTGTTCCCATTTTCCTTTTTTCGGTTTACTTCTTGTACGGGGAATGCATTATTCCTGATCATTACATACCCCCCCCCCCCCCCCCCCCCCCCCCCCCCCCCCCCCCCCTCAACACCTCACGGCGTTTCACGCTTAGTGCAAGCAACGTCTGCCTGATCGGTGAAAACCCGACGTGCTCCGTCCCGGCATTGTAGGGATGCGAGGGTCTACGGTCATACGACTACTGCCATGCATGATAGCGAGTACCCCCCCCCCCCCCCCCCCGCCCCGTCTCGGAAGGAAGCGTGGTCAATGGTCAAATGACTAAGGTAAGCAACAAATCAGTACGCCCCCCCCCCCCCCCCCCCTCATTGTGAGGGATCTCTAGGCGATGTGCACATTTCGCTGGGGGGCAATCAGAAGCAGACGAAAAAAAAAGAAGAGAAAACAAACTATTAATAGCGGGATGAGATGTTTGTCAGAATTTTTAGCCAACGTGATTTTTTTCTTTGAGTTCTGGTATCCTTAGTATACCCCCCCCTGTCTGGGACTCAAAAAAGAAAGCGGGGTGTCGATCTTTTGTCGTACACACTTTGAGCATTGGGGCGTTGCCCCCCCCCCCCCCCCCCCCCCCCTCCCCCCCCCCCCCCCCCCCCCCCTCGAATGCGAAACTAGTAAAACAGTTGAAAACAGTACAAATGACGGCAGCTAAAAAATCTTAAGATGCTCAAGTAAGACTAGTAATGCAGTATTAAGAGCAGAATGCACCTACTCAAGACGAATAATAGAGACATGAGAAAGTTGAAATGGCAATACAAAGTATTTTTTGCAATGACGCGCCGTCTTTTTTTCCTTCTTTTTTTCTGTGTATTTTTTAACTGATTGATTGGATATGCTTGCGTAGTAAAAGTCGTAGTACAGCAGTCTAGTAGCTGCACCCAAGAGGCAGTTACATGGTACTCCCATTGCTGTCTCTGGAAGTGGCCAAACCGGAATATAATTAACTCATTGAAGCTGTCATCCATATGCAAGTCCGCCTCACAAGCGGTTCTTAGTAGGATGCAGCTCACCCTTCATGCGGCTCGCCCAGCACCTCAAGGCGCTTCGCGCTTGGTGCAAGCAATGTCTACCTGGTCGGAGAAAACCCGACATGCTCCAGCCCGGCATTGTAGGGATGCCAGGGTCTATGGTCATACGACGAAAACCCGACATGCTCCAGCCCGGCATTGTAGGGATGCCAGGGTCTATGGTCATACGACTACGGCCATGCATGAGATCGAGTACATCTCTCCTATCAAGAACACCCTCCCCCCCCCCCCCCCCCCCCCCCCCGCCCGCGCCCCCAATCAGTTGAGTTTCACCGTACGGTCGCTGCGCTTGCCTTGCCCAGCATCCCTATGTCACCCAGGACCCCATCAACCATTGTTTTTTAGTACAATGTAGGAAAATAAAATATATCGAATACCCCCACCGCAGGCTAACGCCTTGACGACATTATCTCCCCCTCTCAACTGCGGCATCTTTTTGAACGAGTGACGTCACCGTAGGACCTGTGCTCGCTTCGTTGCAAGGGCTGCTGGGGAACCAGAAAAGAGACGACTACAGTAGTTGTTTTCAGGCATGCGCACGCTTCCAGCGCTCTGCTTCTAGAAAAAGAAGAAGTGAGACTCGAACCCGTGTGTCCTCGACGACGCCAAATGTAACCGTCTGCGCTACGGGGGTGAAACTATCCACCAGTCTGGCCGGCATTGTAAGGACCGCTTGGTCTTGCTATTAATGTATGAACGGTCCTTGTATCTCCGGCCAGTGTGGTGTCGATTTCCCAGCCCAGCATAAAAGCCTTTTATAGCAGGGCCTCAGCCCCGTCGAGTTAGACCTGTCCCGCGATAAGGGTGCCGCTTGTTTCTCTCAGTACGTTTTCGACCGGTCGAGCGTCCTCAAGTGCGCAACTGTTGCGGGGGACAATAGTAAATAGGACCAAATATTGTAAGCAAAAGTAGGGAAATATATAGGTTTTAGTGTGTACCGTAGGTCCTATTTACTATGGTTCCCCGTATACCAGTTACTCGTAGTACGTATGACATATTTATTACTCCTGCTGCCTGTAGCACATTCTTATTACTACTGCTGTTAAGTTTGCCCTCAGACAAGGTGGGGCATAAAACACATGTTCCATTCCAACTCGAATCGAATATACCACGGTAGCAGTAGGTATTACCGGGGACCACAGCAAATAGGACCAAATATTGTCAGTAAAAATAGGCAAAAAATATATAGGTTTTCATCTATACCATACAGTAAGTTCTGTTAACTATAGACCCCCGTAATAGCATGGCCCCTCCTATGCTCTGATTCAGGACGATGTTTAGCGTAGTTGGAGGGACGGACGGATCGTCCCTGGCGCGGAAGGGCGTCTGCAAAGAACGCCTCTTCCATGTCATCTCCGTGACTACACAGGTCGCAATTTCACGTAGAGTACATAGGTATAAACTTGCCCTGCGGAACCGCCAGGCCGCTAGGGGAAGGGAGGAAGAAGCCGGAGGAATGCAGCCAATGACATGGGGATGGAACGTCGATGAGGAATATAATATATTGTACTGTTAGCTAAAATGAAATGTTGTGGGGAACGGGAACTTGGAAACGACAGGAAGAGAAGTGTACGAGGGATACTACTGATTTAAGGAAGGATGTTTGGTTTATATAGGGACGGTATCTACGCTATTTTGTCAGAAGGCAAGCATAATAATAATAGTAATAATAATAATAATAATAATAATAATAATAATAATAATAATAATAATAATAATAATAATAATAATAATAATAATAATAATAATAATAATAATAATAATAATAATAATAATAATAATAATAATACTAGTGGGTTGAGCCTTCGAAGCTAATTTTCGGGTTGAATTTTCTAAGTAAGGTCTCCTCCCAGGTGACGACTCCAGAAAGCAAGAGAGAGAGGCACCGCCCTTGACAACGTGGCAGACTTCAGTCTTCCGCGCGCAGCCTGCAAAAAGAGCCGTTGTGTTTCGACGACTCTCCCGATCTTGCACCAGCTGTGAGGCGCCTGTTCAACATCTGGCTCACAGCCCCCCGGGTCAGCTGTTCTGGCTCTCCCGAGGTCGTCGATTCCCGACGTTTCGCGTTCTCTGCTACTGGTACCGTACAATAGTTGAACTTCGTACTGTGGCACAAAAGTAGTGGTCGCTCTATAGTGCCGGTTGAGTGGTAGTGCCGTCCGCCCGCTTCTAAATCGCTTGGCGCAGGTGGGATTCGCCGGTCAGTATGGTGCTAGTTGATAATAGTGCCGGTTGCCGCTATAATAATAGTGCCGGTATTGCTGCTGCCAGCCGCATACATACATACATACATACATACATACATACATACATACATACAGGGACCGGCACTATAGAGGTACCGGCACTACTACTGTTCGTAGGAGATTTTTTGAGATCTATGAAATCTCGAGCAGTGGTGTCCAAAAGCCATCGGCAAGCACTTCTTTGTTTTTTTCACGATCACTTTTTTTTTTTTTTTTTTTTTTTTTTCCAGCGTTAAATAAGTCGTAGAGGGTTTCTACCCTCAGCGATCTTTTGGACAGGAAGTCGTGGTCACAGGCAGGCGTCGTCCCTTCTCCCCCCCGGTACGTGCCTTTATTTTTATCGCGCACAGGGTTCTTTAGCGTGTTCCCGCTATACTCGTCGATATTCATCGAATGTTGCCTGCCCACTTACGCTCTCGCGTTTCCCGCCCATCAATTAATTATGCAAGAAAAAGTTCCTATGAGTATGCATTCGGTGAGACTCGAATCCACGAAATTAATCACATTAATATTACGGGGGACCATAGTAAACAGGACCAAATATTGTTAGTAAAAATACCTAAATATATAGGTTTTTATGTATGCCATAGGTCCTGTTAACTATAGACCCCCGTAATAGTATGTATGCTCGTGGACCACCTGCCAAGCCACCAGGGGCGTCAGTCTTGCTATTACGGGGGGCCATAGTAAATAGGACCAAATACTGTGCGTAAAAATAGGAAAATATACAGGTTTTTTTTTGTGTGTACCGTAAGTCCTACTAACTATGGCCCCCCCGTATTAGAGGCTGGTTCAAGCGTATACAGAGTATACCGCCCCAAATCCTCAAGAGTCCCATGCCCGCGCCGTTTTTGGGAGATGGACCCTGAATTTTGAGACATGATATAACAACGTGTTCCACGTAAGAGCCCCTGCCAACCCATTATTAACGTTTTTTTTTTTTTCTTTTTTTTTGTTTCGACAGATAATTCGGTTACTTCTTTTTTGTTGTTGGGATATTTGGGTCTTGTGAAGGGATTCCAATAAAAGAGCCAACAAAATGCGTCCGTCCACGGATACAGGGGCAAATACAACACGTGTGCAAAAGTTCAGGGTTCATCTCCTTCAAAACGACGCGGACATTTTGACCGTTGTGCGGCAATCGTGCGAATTCCGGCATCGCCTCGGAAATACTTGAGTTTCGGTATAAGTATCATCGTTTTGGGGCGTTTAATATGACTTCGTACTCATCAAACGCAGTCAGCTCTTCGAACGTTTGCTTGCGTGAAACTTTTGTACGAACATGCCTTGAACAAGTCGCGGCCAAGAACAACAGTCAGTCGTCGCGAATCGCGATATCGGCGGGGTCAACAAAATCGCGTTAGTCGGGGTCACGAATAGTCTCTTGAGACTTCAACAAAGGGGTAAAAAAAACCTTCACGTATTTAGTAGTGTTAGTGGTTTGGGATGTGGCCGCAATATAAACTCCTAAGAGAGCAAACCCTATATGATCAAACCCCCATACTCATGGCATACCTCGCACACGCTCACCCTTTCCCCAGGCCACCTTTGTTTGCGGTCGTGATTTGATTTTCATCCCTCCCACTTTTGTTATGTTCGGGGTACCTTCCCTTAATAATTAATAATTGTGCGGATCAAAAAAGTTACTACGGCATTCTCGAACTGCGTATCATTTTTTTTTTTTTTTTTTTTTTTGATCTTCCGCTCTTTTTACTATTTTTACGGGGGTCCATAGTTAATAGGACCTGTGGTATACATAAAAACCTATATATTTGCCTATTTTTACTAACAATGTTTGGTCCCGTTAACTATGGACCCCCCGTAATATGAAAAAACAGAAGAACAAAATCACCCGTCGACATAACGTCAACCAAGTTGCAACGGAAGGTTTATTTCCGGGTCGCCCGCAATAAAAACAAAGGCAACACCAATAATACTGGAATAGCAAGCAACTATGTGTGTAATCCAGGGCCAACAGGCAAACTATGAGAATATTCAATTAACCTGTGTGCGGAACTATCCATTTCTTGATGGGGATAAAAACATGCCGGTGTCTACCGTATCCACCTTGTATATTTTTAGGTTCTGTTCGCTTCCTCCCATTTTCTTCCTTCGATTTTTTTTTTTTGTTTTTTTTTCGTGTCTTTGTTTTTTCTCGTCCTTTTCTCTCGTGCAATGTATTTAGTTCACGGGCCTTCGTGTACGTTACGCTTGTCGTACCCACTACGCACTACATGGCATTGCATTGTGTCTAGTCTCCTCGCTGCAGTCGCGATGCATACGAATGAATGGTCTCGTAGCTCATGACCGCAAGGCTTCATTTTTCATCTCGCAAGAACGAGTAATCCGCACGGACACCGGGTGATACTGAGTGTAGACAAGAATAGACCGGTTGGCTTTATTTTGAAGATCACACACACCGTCTCTCTCTTTCTCTCTGCGATACACTCAACCCTCTCTTTCCTCTCTCCCCCCGCGCCCCTTCCCCGCCCTCCCAGTCTCGTGCGGCATGCCAAATGCCACGAACTCCCCCTCCCCCCTCCGCCGCATATATATGGCAACACCTCTATAATAGCAGAGACCGAGACAAAATCAACGCAGCAAAAAAAAAAGGCGCTGTCGTTTCGTACAACGATAGAAACGAAGAAACTCCGGGTGATCTGACTGAACCAACACCTCTAATATTATTACCACGACTACAACACACCCAACGTCTCCCCTCTCGCCTCGTCTACCACCACACCGTGTACTACATGTTTTATGTAAAATGTGCACGACAAACACAACGACAACGACCACAAACAAGAGCCACAGCAGTCAACCGTTGTTGAATTTAATGGTCGGCGGTTGGCGGTCAAACCACAACGGCCACAATCAAATGGTTGACGGACCCACTCGGTTGGTTGACGGTTACTATTACTGGTCGATTGGTTGGTTGTTTACGTTTGTATGGCTGATCATGTACAAAAACGGTTACACGTAAAGAGTCGGAACACAGCGCGACACACGCCACCATTGGAATGGAAACGTGACGGGCGTGAGTCGGGGGGGGGGGGGGAGGGGGGTTATTTTTACGCCCTCCCGAGTATTTTATACCCTGGCAGTGCGGAATGGCACCTAGTGCACCTATTCGTACGTACCGGGGACACTAACTAAAGTCTGCAGTACACGTCCAGAGCGATCAGAAAGAAACGCACAAAAATAAGCAACACCTAACAAGATATAAAAACAAGAACTACAGCAGTAGCAAGTAGAAAGAGAGATACCTGGTTCAACTCGGGGGGGGGGGGGGGGGGGGGACGATACTGGTATACCATACGCTTGCGACATGAGACGCAAGCACCCTCCCCCCTACCTATACAGGCTTCAGGAGTCCAGTCGGGGGCCTCGACCTGGTGGTGTCCGCGTGCAAGTCGAGGGATGCCACACACAACAGAAAAGAGCAGAAGCACCAGCAGCGACCACCTTTCCCTTCCACTTATCTCTCTCTCTCTCGCTCCCTCCCTCTCCCTCTCTCTTCCGTCTACCCCTCTCGCTGTCTCTTGTGCTATGGCTGTGTCTAGCTCTCTCGTTCTCTTTCGTTACCCTCTCCCCCTCTTCTGTATGGCAACTCGCACCCTCTTTAACCCTTCTCCAATCAACTGTACAGAACGAGCAGTGAAGCACAGGAGGTTTGGCACAACTCTTCCCGTATCAGGTTGGGGGGAGGGGGGGGGGGGGGGGTCGCCCTAGAGCTACCAACAGGCCACCACAACAACACCCAGAAAAAGGACGCAAGAGTACTCACTATTTCCAAGAAAAGCTCAAGATTACAGATGTATCATATATATAGTCGTACCAGTACAAGATAAAACGAAACAAAACAAACGTCATGCTTGTTTCATTTAGTAACAAAAAAAGGTCAGACTTCAAAACCCAGTACCGCAACATGGCAAGCGGGGGAGCGAGCGTGCAACAAAAAAATGAAACAAACACCAAAGAACGCCTCGCCAATTTGAAACCTCGACCATTTTTTTTTTACAAAACCACCGTCCACGCCAAGCACCAAAAATAAAATAAAATAAATTGGTATGACACAACACTCGGCGGAGGAGCCCGGCAGCTCAGTACAAAATCCCACAAAACTCGGGGGTTATACACACGAGACCAAAAGCGACCACTCAACTCATAAAAAAACTCATCAGGAGCGTCGCCCTACAACATCAACACCAACACCAAAAACGCCAACCCCTCCCCAAAAAGTGGAGAATATACAAAAAAACGCATGACATACATACAGCATTCTACACACCATGCTGGGGGGGGGGGGGGGGGGCTGCCGTGCCCGCAGCCACCGCCGTTACCACCGCCACCAACTCCATTCCCATATTTATCTCCCCTCCCCTCCCCTCCACTACACCCCCCCCCTGCACTTAAGCCGGACAGGGGTAAAAGCACTAGGCACCTGGCTGCCACCTGTCCCGGTGTTTCAAGCACTACCGCCGCCACATCCATCACAGCCGTCTCCCCGACTCCAACCAAAGACCCAAGACCCAAACACGCAGGCGACGGTTTTCAAGCATGAAAAAAACAAGAACAAAAAAAAAAAAAAACACAAGGCCATCGTTGCCTGTCTCTCCCGCCGCCGGCCAGAGCAAGGCAAAGGCAAGCAAATCCAAGCAAGGCAAAGGCAAGCCGAGGCAACTCTAAGTTATCCAACTAGCTCACGGTGAATCAGGGGCGGCCCCCATCCTCTCCGCTCGGAACATGATACCTATAGCGCAGTACCAGTACACGATTGGGCCAAAACCCAGTTATCTCACTAGCTCACGGTGAATCAGGGGCGCCCCCCATCCTCTCCGCTCGCAACACGACTTCTGTAGCGCACTACGCGGTTCAGCCCAGGCGCAGTTATCTTGCTCGCTCATGGTGAATCAGGGGTGGCGGCCTCCATCCTCTCCGCTCGGAGCACGACATCTGTAGCGCAGTACCAGTACACGATTCGACCAAAACCCAGTTATCTCATCAACTCACGGTGAATCAGGGGCGCCCCCCATCCTCTCCGCTCGCAACACGACTTCTGTAGCGCGGTACGCGTTTCAGCCCAGGCGCAGTTATCTTGCTCGCTTATGGTGAAGCAGGGGTGGCGGCCCCCATCCTCTCCGCTCGGAGCACGACATCTGTAGCGCAGTACCAGTACACAACCCGACCAAAACCCAGTTATCTCACCAACTCACGGTGAATCAGGGGCGCCCCCCATCCTCTCCGCTCACAACACGACTTTTGTAGTGCACCACGCGGTCCAGCCCAGGCGCAGTTATCTTGCTCGCTCATGGTGAATCAGGGGCGGCGGCCTCCATCCTCTCCGCTCGGAGCACGACATCTGTAGCGCAGAACCAGTACACGATTTGACCAAAACCCAGTTATCTCACTAGCTCACGGTGAATCACGGGCGCCCCCCCCCATCCTCTCCGCTCGCAACACGATTTCTGTAGCGCACTACGCGGTTCAGCCCAAGCCCAGATATCTAACTAGCATACGGTGAATCAGGGGCGGCGACCCCCATCCTCTCCGCTCGGAACATGATATACCTGTAGCGCAGTACCAGAACACGATTCGACCAAAACCCAGTTATCTCACTAGCTCACGGTGAATCAGGGGTGCCCCCCCATCCTCTCCGCTCGCAACACGACTTCTGTAGCGCAGTACGCGGTCCAGCCCAGGCGCAGTTATCTTGCTCGCTCATGGTGAATCAGGGGCGGCGGCCCCCATCCTCTCCGCTCGGAACATGATACTTGCAGCGCAGTACCAGTACACGATTTGGCCAAAACCCAGCCATCTCACTAACTCGCGGTGAATCAGGGGCGCCCCCCATCCTCTCCGCTCGCAACACGACTTCTGTAGCGCACTACGCGGTTCAGCCCAGGCGCAGTTATCTTGCTCGCTCATGGTGAATCAGGGGCGGCGGCCCCCATCCTCTCCGCTCGGAGCACGACATCTGTAGCGCAGTACCAGCACACGATTCGACCAAAACCCAGTTATCTCACTAGCTCACGGTGAATCAGGGGTGCCCCCCCATCCTCTCCGCTCGCAACACGACTTCTGTAGCGCGGTACGCGTTTTAGCCCAGGCGCAGTTATCTTGCTCGCTCATGGTGAATCAGGGGTGGCGGCCTCCATCCTCTCCGCGCGGAGCACGACATCTGTAGCGCAGTACCAGAACACGATTCGACCAAAACCCAGTTATCTCACTAGCTCACGGTGAATCAGGGGCGCCCCCCATCCTCTCCGCTCACAACACGACTTCTGTAGCGCACTACGCGGTCCAGCCCAGGCGCAGTTATCTTGCTCGCTCATGGTGAATCAGGGGTGGCGGCCCCCATCCTCTCCGCTCGGAGCACGACATCTGTAGCGCAGTACCAGTACACGATTCGACCAAAACCCAGTTGTTTCGGTCGCTCACGGTGAATCAGGGGCGACCCCCATCCTCTCCGCACGCAACACGACTTCTGTAGCGCACTACGCGGTTCAGCCCAGGCGCAGTTATCTTGCTCGCTCATGGTGAATCAGGGGTGGCGGCCCCCATCCTCTCCGCTCGGAACATGATACCTGTAGCGCAGTACCAGTACACGATTTGGCCAAAACCCAGTAGTTTCGGTCGCTCACGGTGAATCAGGGGCGCCCCCCATCCTCTCCGCTCGCAACACGACTTCTGTAGCGCACTACGCGGTTCAGCCCAGGCGCAGTTATCTTGCTCGCTCATGGTGAATCAGGGGCGGCGGCCCCCATCCTCTCCGCTCGGAACATGATACCTGTAGCGCAGTACCAGTACGCGATTTGGCCAAAACCCAGTTATCTCACTAGCTCACGGTGCATCAGGGGCGGCCCCCATCCTCTCCGCTCGCAACACGACTTCTGTAGCGCAGTACGCGGTCCAGCCCAGGCGCAGTTATCTTGCTCGCTCGTGGTGAATCAGGGGTGGCGGCCCCCATCCTCTCCGCTCGGAACATGATACCTGTAGCGCAGTACCAGTACACGATTTGGCCAAAACCCAGTAGTTTCGGTCGCTCACGGCGAATCAGGGGCGCCCCCCATCCTCTCCGCTCGGAGCACGACATCTGTGGCGCAGTACTCAATTTGCCCCATCCTACTACAGCCTCTAGAACCGCCGCCGCTGCTACACTACTCCCGGCCATCACCTCCCTTCCCCTGCCCTCCGCCGCCCACACTAAGCCAGACGGGGGGGGGGGGGGGGGTAAATTGATTCCGGCGGGGTGCAGCAGCGCGTATACAACAGCTAGCTGCACTGCGTACACCAGCCAGGCGTTGCAATCTGCACTGTGCAACGCACATACAACAGTTCGCAGCACCTCTTACGTACACCAGCCCGGAGTACTATCTAATTCGCTTTACAAACGCATTGTGTACATATACTTCGTACGTACGGATCCCGTCATGTAGCACCACACCGCGCCTCCTCCATAAGCAGCGCCAAGCTTCCAACAAAATTATCACGACAAAGGCGCTCCGTCTGCGACACAGTGCACGGCGCCTGCATGCGTATTCAACAGAGCTGGCCTTCAAAAGCTTCGAGAAGGGGCGAGGGGGTTTGACAGCTCCCCCCCCAATACACGGCAACGCATCATCCCGACACGGAGTTGTGCAAGGCGCGCACGTCACCCTCGTTACACACACCAGCCTCAACTGAGAACAATGCACGGCTACCACCTCACCACTCCAACACGAACCCCCCCCCCCCCCCCCCTCCCCCCCCCCCCAACTAAAAAAAAGACATCAACATGCTCTCCATCCTGGCAAGGTTATGATTATAACGCACGTATAGCGCATACCGGTCTGGACGACAGGCCACATCGCCCGATCGACCCCTTGTATCGACGTCAAAACTGCGCGGTGTGGATAAAACCTCCCCAAAAAACAAAATTGGCGCGCGACTTCCACCCTTCCATCGATCGCTTGGACAAAGATGCAACAACGTGATGAACACGACCTCAACGTGCTGCCACCGCAGCAGCCACTGCCGCCCTCCCTCATCTTCTCCGAAGCCTCAACATCCGGCCATGCGGCGCCTGTTTCCAGGCATGAAAGCACACAAACTACCGCAGGCCGTTTCTGCCCTATATCACCAACAAGAGCAGTCCAAGGCAAATCAAAGGTAAGGCAAAAACGGATGACAAGGTAAACTAAGTCAAGTCACGTCAAGTCAAGGTTGCACGGAAAAAAAAACGCCATGAGCACGACCTCAACGTTCTAGCGCCGCAGCCAATGCCACCCCCTCATAATCTCCTGAGCCACAACGTCCGGCTATGCGGCGCCTGTTTCCAGGCATTGAAGCACATAAACTACCGCTGGCCGACAGTCCCGCCACCAATCAAGACAAATCAAGGCAAGGCACCGCAAAGAAAGCCTAGCAAAATCAAGGTCGGACAACAACAAAAACACGCGACGAACACGACCTCAACATTCTGCCGCCACCGCCACTGCCGCCCCCAAATATTCTCTTAAGCCACAACCTTCGACCGAGCGGCGCCTGTTTCCAGGCATTAAAGCACATAAACTACTGCTGGTCGTATCTCCCGCCGTCAGCTAAGGCAAGGCAAGGGACGGCAAGGAAAACCAAGCAAAGTCAAGTCCAGGTTGGACGGAAAAAAAAAAAAACGTGATGAGCACGACCTGAACGCTCTACCGCCGTCGTCACTGCCGCCCCCCCCCCCCCCCACATTCTCCTAAGCCACAACCTTCGACCGTGCGGTGCCTGTTTCCAGGCATTACAGCACATAAACTACCGCTGGCCGTCAGTCCTGCCGCCAATCAAGGCAAGGCAGGACATGGTTCTAAGACAAGTCAAGTCCAAGTTGGACATAAAAAAAAGCGTGATGAGCACGCGACCTAAACCCCTTCTATCGCCCACGCCGCTGCCTCCCCCTCAGAGTCTCAAGCCTCAACATCTGGCCATGCGGCGCCTGTTTCCAAGCATTAAAGCACATAAACTACCGCTGGTCGTCAGTCCCACCGCCAACAAAGGCAAGGCAGAGGTGAGGCAAGGCAAAAGCAAGGTACGGCGAAGAAAGCCAAGCCAAGTCACGTCCAGGCTGGACGGAAACAAAAACGTAATGAGCACGATCTCAACCCTCTACAGCCCCCGCCATTGGCGCCCCCTCGAAGTCTCGTACCAGGTAAGCCCCAGCATCCGGCTATGCGGCGCCTGTTTCCAAGCATTAAAGCACATAAACTACCGCTGGCCGTGAGTCCCAGGTAAGGCAGGGCAAGCAACGCAAAGAACAACGGCAGGAACAGAGAGGTAGAGCTGACGCTCGCGGGGGACTCAGCGCAAGTGCTGGTGGTGGTGGTGGTGGTGGTGCTGCTGCTGCTGCTGCTGTTGGTGCTGCTGCTGCTGTGGTGGTGGTGGGGGTGGTGGTGGTGGTGTGCTGGTGTGCTGGTGCTGGTGCTGTGCTGCTGTGGTGGTGGTGGTGGTGGCGCTGCTGCTGCTGGTGGTGGTGGTGGTGGTGGTGGTGGTGCTGCTGCTGGTGCTGGTGCTGGTGCTGCTGGTGCTGCTGCTGGTGCTGCTGCTGGCTTCGTCGCTCCTGCTGCTCCTGCTCCTGCCCCTGCTGCTGCTGCTGCTGTTCCTGCTGCTGCTGCTGCTGCTGCTGCTGTTCCTGCTGCTGCTGCTCCTGCTGCAGGATCCTCTGCTGGTGCTGGTGCTGGATCCGCTGCTCAACCTGCTGGTGCTGGTGCTGCTGCAGCTGAATTTGCGGCTGCTGCTGCTGCTGCTGCAGTTGGACTTGTTGCTGCAGGACCTGCTAGCAACGCGTGCGGCACAACAAAAAGGATGCGCCATTGAACATAAGAGCGAGATGCGGAAAATAGAAACCTACTGTGCCGACTGCGCTACCGGCGTGGTTTTATCTACTGTAGCTGCCTATGGTGTACAGTGAATCCTGTCATCAACAACATGGTATATTGGAGGATCTGCGGCCTATCGTAGGATCAAACATGCAAGGTAGGACCTACTCTCCACAGTCACACGTACTGCACCCAAAAGTCTGTACCCAATGCTTGTGTTCAGTGTTTTCGGCGCTCCAAAATAACCGCGTGTGGCGACCTTTTCCACCCTAGCCCTACACCTACCGTGAATGCATTACAATGATAACATATTACGCAACAACAACCGGCGTGTAGCAGAGCATAAGCAACACAAAAAAAAACATACAAAAAAAATCAGTAATCCGGCACACAGTCAGTTCCTCGCTCACCTGAGCCCCTCCCCCCCCCCCGCCGCCGCCGCCCGCGACCACGCCCCTCTCGAGGGCAATGGCGGCCTGCTGTCGTGCCTCAACCCTCGCGAGATGGGCTTCGAACTCGGCGGGGGCGGCGTTGGCCAGCGCGGTGCGGCGCGTCGCGTCCGCGAACGCCGAAGCGCGATCCGCAAGGTCTTTCGCGATTTCTTCCGCTCTTTTCCATGCGGCCTCGAAGGCGTCCTCCTCCGCCTTCCTCCGGAACATCATGTCCTCGTAATACACAGCGGTCCGCGAGGCAGCCTCTGCGTCGTCAGACGACCGTAGTGCGATGTCAATGAGGATGGCTCTCTGTGTCTCTGCTTCCCTCTGCCTCCCCGCGATTACTCGCATGTGTTCCTCCCATTGCCGCGCTCTCTTGGTGGCCACAGCCGCGTCGCGCCTGCGGTCAAGCACGGTCGCATGCGCCCGCGACAGCGCCGCCGCCAGCGCGGGCGTGGCGCGAAGCGGCAAAGCAGTCAGTACTCCTGTTGGGGAGGGCGAGGCCTGCCGCCCGGGGGCATCGCCTCGCTGCTGCTGCTGCTGCCGCCGCAACAACTCTTGCTCCTGCTGCCGCAACAACATCTGCTGCTGCTGTTGCTGCTGCTGCCGCAACAGCTGCTGCTGCCGCTGCTGCTCGAACGTGCCTGCCGACGCCGGGCTCCCGGAGGTAGCGGCCAACCCCGCCATCAAGGCCGAGGCCGGCGAGTCCCGGCCATCGGTAGGCGAGCTTTCGCCGCTGCTGGCGCTTGCGTTGGCAGTCAAACTGCCGCCGCTGCTGCTGCTGCCTCCCCTGCAGCCGTTCGCATTAGCAGCCGCAGAG
This sequence comes from Macrocystis pyrifera, assembly GCA_031763025.1. NCBI lineage: Eukaryota > Phaeophyceae > Laminariales > Laminariaceae > Macrocystis > Macrocystis pyrifera. The sequence continues at coordinate 3,536,814 of JASSKH010000016.1, forward strand.
GAACAGGTCACGCCGGCCGCGGAGACGGAGGACGAAGAAGCCGGATGATAGATCGGTGCAAACGTGGACGACGCCATCGGGTTACCGGCGTTTCGGCCGCTGCTGGTGGTGCCATTCCCGTGGTTCCCGTGGGGCCACATGGCTCCGGCGACAGCCCCACCCGCGGGCGGCGGCTCCACGGCCATCAGCCTGGCCAACTCGGCCTCTGCCTCGCGCAGTCGCGCAACGGCCACCTCCTCCAGCCGCATGGCCTCCAGCGCGAGTCTCTCCTGTTCTCGATGGTACGTCAAGAACTCGCTCATCAGCTCGGTTGAATAGACCAAGTCGTCTTTACGGTCTGTGGCGTTGTCTAGGGCTACATGGGCCGTCTTGTTAGCGGCGATCGATTGGTGGACCGCTTGATGACGTCTGCGCACGGACGCTATCCGGGAGGTCCTGGCCGCGGAGGCGGCGATCCGGGCCGTGGCCGCAGCCGCCGCTAAATCGCGCGGCGCCGGGGCGGGGGCGATAACCGTCGGCGGCGGAGACGCGTACACTGCGGGCGGGGGCCTGCTCGCTCCCCCCATACCACCGCCAAAACCGGTGCCCATCGGGTTAGCCGGAGGAGAGGCAGCCGGTGGTGCCGCTGCCATCGCTCCCGCGGGGCTGGGTGACGGCGCCGCCGACACGTTGATGGGGACCCTCCCGCTCGAGTTAGCAGCCGCCGCCGCCGCTGCCGCCGCCGCCGCCGACACGCTCATAGTAATCCCCCCGCTCGCGTTAGCAGCAGCCGCTGCCGCCGCCGCTGCCACCCTTGCCCCCGCGGCCGCTGCCGCCAGCTGCGTCGCCGATAATTGCTCCACCTGCGACTGCCGCGGGTTGCCACCCAAGAGGCTCACACCCTGCGGCCGAGACTTGCCCGTGCCTGCCCCCGATGGGCCAGCGGCAGCAGCGGTGGCGGCGCCGGCGAAGCCCCCACGCCCTTGCGGCCCGGTCTGGGGAGACACCTGAACACCTGCAATATCTACCGGGCAAAGTTGGGGCGGCAGCGGCTGCAGCTGCGGCTGGGCCTGGGGAGAGAGTGCGGGCCAAGGCGAACCCAGGCTGCCACCGCCAACTCCTCCCGCTCCCGCTCCCGCCCCTCCTGTTGCCGGCATTCCCTTTGCCGATGCCACGCCGCTGTCGCCACCCGCACGCGCCCCCCCGTGTACGACAGGCGCGGGAGCCGGAATCGCGGAGGGAAGCTTCATCGGGCTCATCCAAGGGAAAGCAGCCGCTTCATCCTCCGTCAAGAGTACGGGCGGGGAGTGTTCCCCCCGAGCAGCGCCAGTGGAAGAGGAGGCAGCAAACGCTGCTGGTGATGCTGGTGACGCTGCTGGTGCTATAGAGGGGGCGTCGGCCTTCGGCAGCTGCAGCGGCGGCCGCGGGGGGGGCTTCGAGGTTCCCTTCAGCTTTTCGTTCGCCGTCACGTTGCCACCCTTCACCTTCTTTCCGGCTCCATGGGCGTCATCACCCGTCACGGGCCCACCCGCCAATCGCTTCCTCGCCGCAGCGAATCCATGGCCGTTCACCGACAACGTCGCTGCTGCCGCCGCCGGAGCTTCCGCCGCCGCGGGCACCATTCCGGGCGAACAAGGTTCTGGGACAGCCGGTCCAGTCTCCGCTACCACCTGCATCCCTACCCCCACCCCGGCCCCCTCCCCATCCACCAACATCGGCCCCGCGCCAGGCATTTCCACCGCACCTTCCGGGAGGATAGGCGCGGCCGCAGCGGCCGGGCCCTCGCCTGCGGTCGGGGTAAGATCGACGGTCGCCGCCGCCGCCGCTGATGGCGGGGCCACCAGCGCTGCCGCGCCTCCTAGCTGCGTCTCTCCTCCAAGACCTGTCGCTACCACCGAAGCACCCGGCAAGGCCGCCGCAGCTCCACCACCTGCCTTTCCGTCCCCTAACCCCACCGTCGCTGCCGCCGCCGTTACCTCCGCCACTGCCGCCGCTGCCGCCGCTGCCGCCGCCGCTGCCTGCTCGCGAGCAGCTTTCGTTTTTTTCGCCGCCCTGGCAGCTGCTTTGGTCGCGGCCGCGGCCGCCACTTTCCGCCGGAGGACCGGGTTGGTCTCGGTGCACCTGGCACAAGCGCACATGCCGCGGCACTTGTAGCAGCGGAACACTTCCCCGGGAAAGGGCTGTCCCTGGAGTTTCGCGTCCGCCTCGGCGGTGATTCTGGCAAGTAGTTTCATCGGTGATTCCCTAAGAAAAAAAAAACATACGCGTAAGTGGAGGGGGCATGAGAGGAGGGGGGGGGGGGGGGGGGGGGGGGGGGGGGGGGGGGGGGGGGGGGGGGAGAAGGAGGGGGGGGGGGGGGGGGGGGGGGGGGGGGGGGGGGGGGGGGGGGGGGGGGGGGGGGGGGGGGGGGGGGGGGGGGGGGGTGGGGGGGGGGGGGGGGGGGGGGGGGGGGGGGGGGGGGGGGGGGGGGGGGGGGGGGGGGGGGGGGGGGGGGGGGGGGGGGGGGGGGGGGGGGGGGGGGGGGGGGGGGGGGGGGGGGGGGGGGGGGGGGGGGGGGGGGGGGGGGGGGGGGGGGGGGGGGGGGGGGGGGGGGGGGGGGGGGGGGGGGGGGGGGGGGGGGGGGGGGGGGGGGGGGGGGGGGGGGGGGGGGGGGGGGGGGGGGGGGGGGGGGGGGGGGGGGGGGGGGGGGGGGGGGGGGGGGGGGGGGGGGGGGGGGGGGGGGGGGGGGGGGGGGGGGGGGGGGGGGGGGGGGGGGGGGGGGGGGGGGGGGGGGGGGGGGGGGGGGGGGGGGGGGGGGGGGGGGGGGGGGGGGGGGTGGGGGGGGGGGGGGGGGGAGGGGAGGAGAGGGCGGAGGACGAGGAGGAGGAGAGAGAGAAGAGGAGAGAGGAGGAGGGGCGGGGGGGGGGGGGGAGGGAGAGGAAGAGGGGCGGGGCGGGGGGGAAGAAGGAGAGGAGGGGGGGGTACGGGAGGCGGAAGGGGAGGAGCGGGAGGGGCAGAAGGAGCGTGGGTCGGTCGCGCCGCATGAAGCGTCCCGAGACACGTGTGGTCGCGTCTCAGAAACAGCAACCTTAACTACACCAAACGCAAAACACCACCACCACCACACACCTCTGAGAAGCAACGCAGTAGACACAGACTCGTTCTTCGCACGTAGAGCACCCAACCGTCCACTTTCGCATCCTCCTGCAGCAGGCGACAAGTGGAAGGAAGCAAAGGGGCGGGGGGTGTGTGTTCAATATCATGCATGGTTGTAGTCGTATGGGGGGCGGGGGGGGGGGGGTATCAGCGGAGTAAGAAAAAGTAGCTGTGCCTACGACCTGCAATACAAATAGTTGTAGTTAAAAAAAAAACAAACAAAGGCATACAAAAAACAATCCGTAGGACAAACGAATACCCTTTTTTCTGTGTTCTCCTGTTGACCCTGAATAATTTCCACTAGGATTGTTTTTAATTGTACCGCGGTTGTGTCTCGGCTCTGGAGGTGCGCCAGACCAGAAAACCATGTCTGTGGGTGGTGGGGGACAAGCGGGGGGGTGGGCAGGGATGGACACGCTCCCGGGTACAAACGAGGCATTCAAGCCTCCGACCAACGGAGGCATTGCCCGTGGCGACTCCACTGTTGCCGCTACATGTTCACGACTTGATACGCGCTAACAACTAGAACCCATTCAGAACTCCTCCGCGATAGCGGCCAAACTAACGATATTTTCGGTCCCATCACCCATTTACGGACAGCGTGAGCGGCCAGCAGTGCGGGTAGGATCATGTTGCTCCCGCGCGACTCCTTGCGTTGTGACTCGGACACCGACCTGTACCATCGCCCAATCACGCACGCAGTGGGCGTTGGAACCTTCGCCCCCTTTGTATCAACAAATTTTCCTCGCTCGAGTCCCAAGGAGGTTCAACGACAAACCACCTGTACCCCTGGTCCGAGGTGTGAAATTACGGGGTCCGAAAAATGTCCATACCAGGCACATACTGCACTCCTCTGCCGTGTAGCATGGCGCCTTCATACCTGCATCTGTGGCAGAGGCCTGCAGGGCAGAGGCCAGCTCGAGTTGCTCCCATCGCCCGCTTCGCCTCGGCCTTGAGCGCCACCAGCACAGGGTCTGTAGGAGGCGCAGAAGGACGTGCCGGCGAGGACGTCGAGGAAGGAAGAGCCGGCGGCGGTGCCGAGGCAGGACGAGCCGGCGGCTGCGCCAGGGGAGGATGAGCCGGCGGCTGTGCCAGGGGAGGACAAGCCGGCGAAGGCGCCAAGGACGGGAAAGCTGGCGGCGGCACCAAGTGAGGAATAGCCGGCCGCTTCTCCACTAAAGCAGGCTTGAGCGCAGGCTTGGGCGCAAGCTTGGGCGGAGGCTTCGGTGCAGGCTTGGGCGCCGCGCTGTGAAAGGATGGACGACAAAAAAAAAAAAAAGTTTATGGCCAGATAAGACGCGAGGGATAGGGTGGGTGGGGGAGGGGGGGGGGTCAAGGGGAGGAGCGGGAGGGGGGGGGCGGGTGCACTGATCGGGGAGGCAAGGGGGGGGGGGGGGCTGGCGTGTTTTTTACCTTGTTGTGTGCAGAGAACAGCGGTGCTGTAACAGGGGGAAAGAGTGCGCGGAGCGCATCGGGGATGAGTATTTTACTATTCGTAAGAGTTTTTGGGACTCCCGTGGTGGGGACAAATCACTTGGAATTAGAGTCAAATTTAGGTTCCTGTGGAGTGCGGCACTACACGGGTTGAAAGAGCTATCTTCAAGACAAACACAGTTTAGAGAGACGTTGAAATCGCTTTGGACGCATGCAAGTGCACCAACGATTAAGGGGAACGGGACAAGAGTACTCGGAAGTTAGGGCGGGATCATTTTTGTAGCAGTAGAGTGCATGTAAGTAAATTAAGAGAGGGTCGTATCTAAAGACATCAAAATTTTCAAACCTCGGATAGATCACCGAAATCCCACTTGACGATCTGCAGTAGATCTGTTAGAGCACGCAGACATATTCCTCATCTGTATGATCTATAGCTCATGTCGCCGGGCGGGGAGCCGTGCAATCAATCTGCATGAGCTACAAGCTAACGTTTCTTGGGTTGGATCTGTACCAAACAGATCCTGCACACAAACACCTCATAACCGCAGGTTAAGGTCTACTGTAACTCATCTAGATCATCATCTGTCCGACGCGTGACTAAATAGCTTTGACTCCATGAGCACACACCCACCCCCCTCCTAACCTGGGACCTCCAACTAGCGACCAAAACAATGGTTGGTGAATTTGGCGTCATCAACCATTGAACCGTCTAGGAGCAGTGTGAGCGCCCAGCAATACAGGTAGGACCATGTCGAGCCCATGCCCTTCGACTCGCGAAACCGACCTTGTATCATGGCCCTATTTCGCAGTGGCCGTCTCGCTCCATTTCGTCAAGTTTCAATCGTCAATACCCCTCTCTGAAGCCCCTAGAGGGTTATAATATACTATAGAAACCCTTTGGAACTGCAAGCGTGTTTTTGGGGACAACCTCGCTCGGAATCAGTGTGGTACCAGGAACCCCTTTGGCAGCGCAAAAAGGGTTAAAATGTTAAACCCCTCGAGGACCGCACTTCCGTTGTGAGGACAAAGCATCTGCAGCTGGAGTGATATCTAGGTGCATGTACGGCGCAGTGCTAAGAACGTCTTAAACCGTAGGCCCCGCTGTACATACTCGAGGACTGCGAGGCTAAAAGCTTGGCTACAAAGACTCACGTAAAAGCCTTCGAGACCGGTAACGAGTGAGCGCTTGTCCCCGCCTTGTCCACGCCTCCCTCTGCGCCGCCTCCCACCGGCGGGGGGTGCGGAGACGCCTCCGCGTGCCTCCAGCAACGAGCCGTCCAGAGCCGAGGGTGCAGATGCGGCCCGCGGACCGCGGTGCCTCCAGAAAGGTTGCCACAGAGAGCATGAAAACGAACTCCGCATGATGGTTCGGCGCAGGCAAGGAGTCCGCCACCCCCCTTCTTGCAACTGCCGCACTGATCGCCCGCCTTTCCCTTCAGGTAGCCCCTGGCCTGCAATATCAAACAGGTGGACGGAATGGAACACGAAACAAAACCGACAACAACAACAACAACAACAACAACAACAACAACAAAAGGGCCAAAGACGAAAACAAAACGGAGCAAGAGAAAGGCGGAAACCACAACAAAAAAGCAGGCAGAAACCAATGGCCAAGACGCAAGGCAAAGCCGCAGAAAAGACGGAGCCGGAAAAAGAAAGGCCGAAAAGAAGAAAGAAAAAAGGGGGGCCGTAACAAAAAGCGAGCGACGACAAAATGCGGTGGCGGCGGTAGCAAGGGGGGGGTGGGGGTAAGGGGATAGGCGGGAGGAGGGAAGCCGTGAGGGGCGAGGTCTAATACGTAGCGCAGCGAAACACTATCCATTCGTGATTTTATATGAGTGCATCCATGATGTGTGCACGTCCCAAGAGCAAAACCAAACTATGGACGCTCAATTCCATCTCCGCCTCGCCGACTCGTTCCACTATCCAACCCACAACAGCCTCCATCCCAAAAACCTCCACCCAACCCCGACACCAAAACCCAACCCAACTGTTCACCTGGACGACCCTGTCTTCAATGACCAGGCCCTTGGAGAAGGCACAGAGAACGTGGCACCATGACGGCGGTCCGTTCTTCGCAGCCTTCTCCGCGCGGGAGAAAGGCCCCCCTCGTCTGCGGGCACAACAAGCAAACCGCGTCTGCGTCTGGTGGGCCCTTGTCTTTCGACGGAAGATGCAAGCCCACAACTGCCTCCGCCTCTTCCAGGGCCGCCCGTGCCGCCACCACCTCCGCCGTTTCGATGCTCGCCGCTGACTCCGCTGTGTCGACCCTCGCCACTATAACCGCGGAAGAAGCGTCAGCAGCAGCATCAGCAGCAGCGGCGGAGGCATCTCCCAACAGCGTCGCTTTGCCACCGCCACTGCCGCTACCGCCACCCGCGGGCGAAAGGACAGCAGTAGGAGCAGCAGCGTCGGCAGAGGAGGCAGCAGCAGCAGCAGCAGAAGCGCAAGAGGCAGCGTCAGGGCCAGCATCAACACCAGGCGTGGTATCGGCGTCTGATAATTCAACAAGGCCCCTCTTGCTGGAAATAACCGCTCGCGCACCCGCTCCCATCGGTGTCGGTAGCGCCCGCGGCTTGCTACCACGGCCGGCCGACGAGGCTCCTCGGCCGCCACCCGCCCCCCCGTCCTCTCGACATCCCACCCCTCGCCCCTCGTCCCCTCGCTCCCCCGCCCCTCGGTTTCCCAAACCACGTCCCGCTCCACTCGGGGCGGCTCGAGGCGGACGAGCTTCCCGGGGTCGCGACGCCGCCCGACCCGGACTTTGCTGCCGCAGCCAAAGAACGCGTAGCCTCAACCGACTTTCCCCCTGTGCTCGTCTCAACCACGGACATGGCCGCCGCTGTCTCCCACCCTACAGCGGCGGCGGCAGCGGAAGCGGCTGCGGAGGCCACTGGTGGCTGAGGCGCCAGCGCGGACTTCCCAGCACACCCCCGTTCACAAACGCTGCGCGATTGATGCGTGGGATCAGCGATGGCACGTCCTCAGGAGCTTCCCCCTTCCCGACCGCCATCGGACGCTGGAATGTCGACGACGAGCCCCCCGCGTCGACCTTCAAAGCACCTTCTACCTCACCCCCAACACCACCACCACCACCACCTACACCCTCACCAGCACTCGCACCACCCACCCCCTCACCACCACCAACACCTACACCACCACTGCTCTTCCCACCTACACCACTACCACCACCCATACTACCACGAACACAACCTCCACGCCCACGCCCCCGGCCCCGGCCCCGTCCACGGCCACGGCCACGGCCGCGGCCACGGCCGCCTGCAGCAAACAACACCTCGTTCGTCGATGGCGCAACGGAAGCAGCCGTCGACGTGGAAACCGTAGCTATCTCGCCAGGCTCGAACGGCTTGAGGGTCATGGCCAGGTTGGTGGCCTTGGGCTGCCCCCCTCGCTGCAGAACAAGCTTGATTCTCTTCGGAGCGTCTCGTGTCGGCGCGGAAGAAGACGCAGACGATGACGCTCCGACGTTTCCGCCCGAAGCAAGGATACGTGTGTGTCCATCTCCATCGCTCTCCTCCTCCACCTCCATCTCCGTCCTTGGAGTCGACGACGACTGCGTGCTGCGCAGCACGGCCTCGAGGTGCATCTTAGCCTGGTGGCGGTAGGCGGTGGGTTTGCAGGGGTTGGGTCGGGTGGGGGTGGCGGTGAGGTTGGGGTTTCAAGGGGTGCGGTGGGGGTGGGAGCAAGGGGGGGGGGGTGGCCGTTCGAGGGTCGTACGGTGGCGGGGGTGGAAGTGCCGGAGGAAGGGTGGGGGTTGGGGACGCGATGGGAATTGGGGGTGGGTACAACTTCGATACGGGTAGTCGACATTATACTGAACGTCGCAACGTTTCGTTCAGTATCAGCAGATTAATACTGGGACGCCAGGGAATGGAGGGCACAACGAGTTCAATGGTTAGCTACTTGGTATCTACCAGGAAAAAATATATCGATGTAATCCAAGTTTCGATACATCGATCTTTCGAAACTTCGATATTGCGATATATATATATGTTTAATCGAAAGCGATACGCAGCACTCGTTCACACCTTGCGGATGTGATGTTCGCAGAAATCGCAGTACCACGGTTCGTTTGCTTTGACCTTACAGAAAGGGAGCGGGGGGGGGGGTAACAACAAGAAACAGCAGCAGCGCAATAGCGAGGAACAGCGAGAAGAGAAAGAGAGAGACAACAGAGAGACAGAGAGAGAGAGAGAGATGGAGGGGAAGAAGGGAGAGTAGTGAGCGAGGGAGGGACAAGTCTGATGACGGGCCGCGAGGAAAAAAAAAACAAAAAGAGCACCGTGCACGGACGAGAACGTACGACGGACACGATGTGCATCAAATCCTACCGCTCTGTCTCTAAATTCGAGGACCGTTTGTATCCAACATTACCAATACTTCGAAGTAGCGCAGTAAGTAGGCCCTTTTAGTGAGCCCTATTAAAAGCGCGTTCGGGAATGGACGTCCCTCTTATATCGACGTCCCTCATCAGAGTTGCTCCCGGTCCCTTATGGTCAGAAACGCGGGGTACCAAAAAAAAAAAACGGGCAAAAAAACGGTGCGCAGGAGTTTGAGGTCTCTAATAAATATCCGGTACCGTTGAGGTCTCTAATAAATACCAGGTACCGTTTTCCCTTATCCAGGGTCCCTCACAACAGGGCTACCTACTAAAAATTCCTGGGAAGTACCTACGGTCACCGCGCTTGTCCGTCACAGCAATTGTTTCAGATGACGTCGGGAGAGATCTTCGATTCCCTTCCCATGATCCGCATCTTTCAAGGAAGATAAATCCCTGATCTGTGTATTATACGTATGTGGTATGATCTCGCTCATGTTGCCCGGTGGCAGCCGCGTACAATCCGCACCATCTACCGTAGGACATGTTTCCTGCGTCGGATCTGTACCGTACAAGATCCCGAACAACCTTTCGCAACGGTCGGCTGGGAGCTGTGTATATAGATGGATCTATCTGTAGATAGATCGTCATCTGTCTTCAGCTGTCCGACGAGTGAACCAGTGTGGGGCCATTCTTAAGGCAGCAAAAGGGTACTCTCGCTTTTTCGCGGTCAACCTACAACAGTATTACGGGGGGGGATATTAAGTAGGACCTACGGTACACACAAAAACATGGACATTTACCTATTTTTATCAACAATATTTGGTCCTATCTACCATGGTCCCGTAATAGTTTGAATTATCAATAGTGTGGCATCACTACTGCGAAAGTGGGGTGTTTGCAAAAAAAATTGGTTGGAACCAATTTGGTTGTGTATTTTTTCTGTAGTCTATTCGCTGCATAAAAATGAACGCAACCCATGGGACATTCCCATTAATAAGCGCTAATTTAACCCGACCCAAGAACAATTACGTCAAAAACGGCATTTTGGTCGGGTTTTTTGCACAACCACCTTATAAAATAGGAAGATCCGGCATTGTAGGGATGCGAGGGTCTATGGTCATACGACTACGGCCATGCATGATATCGAGTACGACCCCCCCCCCCCTGCCCCCTTACGCCGCCTTCCCCCAATCCTCTCACATTTTCAGCGTGGTAGCACGACGAGTGGACCGCCACACAGCAGCGATCGCAAAACACGATGCTATCGGCGGCGCTGGAATCACCGGTGCCGCAGACGTAGCAGGTGGCACTCGCTTCCTCCTCCAGCCGCTTCGCCTCCAACTTCTCTTTCGCTTCCGCCTCCGCTTTCGCCTTGGCCCGAGCCTCCTTCTGCCGCCTGTTGATCTGTACGTAGCCGTTCCCGAGAAAAGCGAATAAAAAGAGAGCAATAAGACGCACGCGCGCGCACAAGCACGCAGGCACGGAAATACCCGTTGTAAAAAGTGACAAAACAAAAAGAAACAGATACGTACTGCTGTACAACAGTATGGACCCACGAAAAAGACGTCACCTGATAAATAAATCTTCCTTTGACCTGACAACCTATTGTACACGGTACTACTGCAGTAAACACTGCCGTACACTGTTCGTGGTGCTCTCACTGGTTCGTAAGCAGCCAGAGTCTCGCGATGGCGGGCCTCGCGCTCCCTCTCCTCTCGAGAGTCCGGGTCAACCCGAAACTTCTCTATCTTCGTCGCGACGCGCTGCAAGTGGCCAGTCGCCTTCAACTCGGCCTGAGGGACAACAAGAACAGAAAAAAAAAAAAAAACAACGACGACGAGATTTGAAAAAAAAAAAAAACGAAAGAATATAAGATAGTAGGGTCAAGAAAAGAGCAGGAAGTGCGTACGTACTGTGTCATACTTCGTATCAGAAATATCCCACTCTGAACGAAAATATAAGGAAGCTTTCCGGATAAGTGCGAAGGCCAACGTTCCTTACACGCCTGTCAGAGTTGATATCACATTTGCGAGTATTAATAGTACATACATGTGGACAAGTGAACTCCACTCTGAACCGGTACATGATACTAGTGAAAGAAATCGACGAAATCCTCGACCTCACAGCTGGCGTTATATTCCTAGTATATGTCTTCAGTGTTACCAACAAACCAAGCGGGGGGGGGGACACGGTCTGCCCAGAATGAGTATCGCTGAGGTTGAACCCTCTTGCATATAATACCTCATACTTCGTCCGAGTCGAGCTGGAAAGTAATAACAGATGTGATGAAAAACAAGCAAACGCGTACAGTCAAGAAAAAAGCAGGAACTACACTGAGCACATGTGAACAAGTAATAATACTGGTGGGCGTACTATTTTACCGAATTTACTTTAGTGTCGGGTACAGGTATTGAGGTCGTACCGGACGTAAAAAAAGTGTCCGGTACCGTCACCAACTTCATACCGAAACCTTACACGAGTGTTCCGTAAGGTATTGCGGCCGTACCAAAAAAAACATTCCGGTAGGGTAAATACGCCTAATATTCGGTAAAATACCCTTTTACCGAAGCGTCGGGCGCTGATATGGGAGGTGGAGGTACCGAACTTACACAAGAACCGGCATCGAGTTCCTACAGAACCATACCAGAGTGTTCGGTAGGGTAATGCGGCGGTACCGAACACTCCACCAAAGTTTGGCATGATATTGCGGCCGCACCAAGCCCTCCAGTAAGGTCCGGTAGGGTCTTTAACGAGCTAATACCCCGGTATACTTCGGTGCGTACCCTACTACCCCTCGATACGGTCAACATCCAACATAAACGAGAGGAAAAAGAGATAAATCGGAAAGCGCACCGATTCCGGTATCCGTCTTACCCTCTTCCGTACGTTGCTATTTAAAGCGCTGCTCTCGTGTGATGCTGTACATCGCCATGTTGTGTTATCGTGTGTTGCTAAGGCATGCAGTTGCTACAGAAATTCATGTGTTGCTGCCCTCCGCCATATGCTGATATTAGTTGCCCTCGTGTGCTGCAACGCATTATCATGTGCTGTTCCGGCGTGTTGCTATTTCAACGTGCTAATCTCGTGTGTTCTCGCGCGTTACAAAAAAAGGGGGAGAAATAAATACTCGTACACGAACAAAACTTATCCGTGTCTTGTGTGTGCGCCCCAATATGGGCGTTTGAACGACGTATCTGAATTTCGCAAAACCTCCCCCACCTCGAGAAACTCGCACCTCACAAAAAACAAAAAACGATTTTTCGAGGCGGACAGAATACAGGACGAAAACTCAGCACGGACATTGGGCGTGCTTGATGTCGGAGGGTAGAAAAATACGGCTTAACCCCTTCAGTACCGCAGTCCCGATTTGGGGACAAACCAGTCTAATTCCAAGTGATTTGTCCCCAAAACGGGACTGCAGTACTAAAAGGGTCAACTCTTCTCGGATCCCGAGCCTGCGACCGAAAAAACAAAAATATCAACGATAGTTCACGAATGAACCGTCCACGAGTCGTATTAATAGTTGCGCGCGCTCAGCAGTACGGGTACGTAGTAAGGATCATGCTGCGCTCGCCCGTATCATACGACTGGTTGCTTACAACCATTGCAGTTTGGAATTCAACTTGCACCACCATCCCCCCCCAAGAATGGCGATACTGCTGCACAATCGTCCCTATTTATCGTCATCTCTTGTCCTCTCAAGTCCCAACAAACACACACACCGCTTTGACCCTTCTACTTCTATATCGCACCTCAGAAAGGAAAGGAGACGACTGTATATTTTTTTGACAAATACAGCGCCGGGTTCGTATTAATAGTCGTCAGAGAGGAGAATATATACTCGTATACATACTCGTACGATTTTTTTTACAAATTCAGCAGTAGTAGCGTCGGGCACTCGATCCAGTCCGGGCTCTGCTCGAGAATGGGATTGCAACGATTCCAAGCGCGCGTATAGAAGGGAATTCACCCCGGTACGATAACAACAACCTGGTTTGGTAACCGGGTACCTCAGAGCATGGGTGCGCACCCTATGCCATACGACACCTGTGCATTATTAATATTACGGAGGACTATAGTAAATGGGACCAAATATTGTTATTAATAGTATAAATAGGGAAATAAATACCAGGTAGGTTTTTGTGTTTACCGCAGGCGTTATTTACTATGGTCCTCCGTAACAGCTCTACAACCACCCTCTGGGGACTGCAGAGTAGAGAATTTACCGACAAAAAGTGGTCATAGAGACAACCGATGCTCACTACGTGATTTGAGGGATAAACGCACACTGGTGTCCGCGTGACGACGCACGAAAGTCATGCGATACGGGCGCGAAACGATCCTCTACCCGTACCTGCTCGACGCTCACGCTGCTCGTAGACGGCCGATGCCATCAAAGTTACTGCTGTTTTTTTTTTCGCTATTATATATCTGCCAACCACCCATCACACACTACAACACCCCTTCCAACTTCCGAAGCCGAACCACGGCGGACATCGCTGCAATGTGCGAGAGTACGCGTTTCTTGTGGTGCTATTCGGGTTCATATTTTCCCGGGGTATCCTACTCCAGACCTACTGGAGTCTGGCTTGTCAATAAGGACTTACAGTAGTAGATCATAGAGATGAGCAGCAGTGAGAATAACATCCAATAACAACACAACGACGACAACAACATGATACGTGTTCTGTCACGAACTCAATAGTCGACGATCGGTCATACACCGATAATTTCAATGTCCGGGCCGATACGCAGCAGGACCTGGGACCTGGGACAAAAACAAGCACGACTACATCGTGCGCTCTCGCCAAGCCACTAGGAGGACCATGCAGCAGCACACGTATTGCCGTGCTGCGAGCGCGTGCCACAGCTCCCTACGCTACCATTCGGACCAGTTCCGAATAGACACCCTACATACGTACCCCCGATAACTCGCTCTGCTTCACGTGGTCGATATCGGCTTGTGCATTCCCCACAGTTTTTTCAAGCCTACCACAACGAACTGGGTCTAGACCCTGCTTGTTACAGTAGTCACACTCGTAGCCAAGCCTGGTATAGAGAACCACCCCAACACACCAACTCGCACACTTTTAGACAAATACAACACACCAGGTACCAGGTATGAAACTACATCGACATTTGGCGAATAGCTTTTCAAGAACCGGGATGTACCACGTACACGTTACCGGTTCCGTCTTTTGAGCGCTTCTCAAAAATCAAAGGAGGCGCTCGATTTCTTAGCGGTTCTTAAGCTCGTTTTTTCTGTCCCTAACAAATAACGCCACCATAGGGTTCAAATGTACCCATTTCCCTGCAAACAGGGATGGTAGAGACCAAGTCCCTGCCAGAAAAAAAAACGCCTTGCGGCTCTAACCGGCGGTTCTCACAATCGACCATCTTACGGCAGCGTTCTTCCTCTCATCTTCGGTAACGCAGAACACCTCTCGTTTTTGGAAGTTACGATTTTTTTTTTTTAATGTGGGGCACCGCGAGGAGTTCAGGCAACCTAATAGTTCACCTGTAATATTAATAGTTGTCTTGTTGAACGAATTGTACGCAGTACCGAGCAAGGCAGGGCGAGTTCAAGTTGACTTGTCATCTGAAAAAAACTTAAAAGGCAAAGGTTGAATTTGAATTTGGAGCTGCTACTCGTACACACTGTAAATACACCATGTGCTGTCGTTGAATAGCAGGTCGCTACTACTGTCCCTCATTCACCATACCTCGTATATTTATGGGCTCCCAGGTGTGACACCAACAAAATTTGATGTCATAGCCCGTGCCTACAGCAGCAGTAGTAGTATCGTATAGGTTACACCTCGCACACGACTGAAGGAGTGCGTATACGATGGACTTCGAGGGGCTGCAGAGAGATAGAACACACAACTCGAAGAAAAGATGACGACCACGGCATCGGTCATACATATGGAACAAGGAACATCCCAAGCAAGCAGGCAGCTTGGGTAAAAGGGGGTCCAAAGTGCAACACAAAGGTATGTATTGCTTGTAACAAGAATGCTTGCAGGATGAACATACTCGTACCGCTGTTGATGCTACACTTCATGCAAAGGTACCCCTGTTGATGCTACACTAAATGCAAAGGTAAACCTGTAGATGCTGCACTACACATAAACCTGTGACACCAATTCCAAGCCATTAGTCTCCACAACGGGAGTGCAGTCCTTAAGGCCTGAAGGGGTTCCAATACGACCGCACTTGTCGCTGTTTCGTCGGAATACCTGGCTCTTTTTCTAGTTTTTTTTCCCCTCATTTTTACTGTTCAGCTCAACTCGTAGGAGTTTTTACCCTCATCGATCTTCCGGACAAGCCGTGGTCTCAAGTGTCGTCCCTTCTCCCCCCGGCTCCCTCCGGTACGTGCCTTCATTTCTATCGCGCGTAGGGTTCAGCATTCCCACTGCGCGTCGATTTTCATCGGGCTGGAAAAGGTGTGAAAAGTCATTATATGTTGTACTATAAAAGGCCGCTAAAATTGACTTTTTTTTTCTCGTTTTTACTCTTTCATGAAAAATCAGGATAAGGAGGAAAAAGCGGGGGGAAATGCTACTGCTGTTCGATTCCCACGTTGCTCGCTTTGTTGTTTTTCAAATTTTGATTTATTTTAGTACATCCACCTTTCTTTTCTGACCTAATCATTTATAAAATTTAAAAACAACAGCTGTGAAAGCGAGGACTTGGTCGAAACTCATCTTTGCACGCTGTGTGTCATACTATTAGTAGTGATACGTCGATCGCGCGTACTATTAATAGGGGTTTTATACGGTGGTATGTGAGGGAATTAACAGAGGGCAACACAGCAGGAACGCCATTCGTAGCATTCTTCTTTCAGGGGGGGGTGAAAAAAAAAAAAAACGAAAAAAAAAAAAAGAAGAGAAATACGTTTTTTTAGGACGAAGCGCTTTTCAATCATAGCAGACGTTACAGAACACTCAAACACTTGCACAGCACGTCCAAACACAACAATAAAGCGTGTCCGCCCTCGACACTAACTGTCAACCCTTTTAGGACTGCAGTCCTGTTTTGAGAACACACTGCTTAGAATTGGAGTGGTTCGTTCCCAAAACGGGACTGCGATTTTAGAGGGGTTAAGAACTGCACTCCCGTTTTGAGAACAAACGGCTTGAACCTACAGTCAAACAGGTATTTCCGCACAACAGCAGTGCAGTAGTAAAAGGATTACGAAATTCGATCGAAGGAAAGTGAAAATCGTGATATCTCGATAAACAAGAAAGTAGACCAAAGGAACCGTGTCCACGGTCGGGTGGAGGTGCGATACTAAATCCCCGACAATACAGTACCAGGTAGCCAATACCAGCCTGCGCTCAATAACGGGGGCAACAAACTGAGAAATTGAGCTAGGCACGATGCCACAACGACGTTTCTTACTATTGCGGGGGACCATAGTAAACAGAACCAAATAATGTTAAGCAAAATAGGTAAATATATAGGTTTTTGTGTGTACCGTAGGTCCTATTTACTATGGTCCCCCGTAATTTACCATGTTCCCCCGTAATATTACGGGGGGGCATAGTAAATAGGACCAAATATTGTGAGTAAAAATAGGTAAACATATAGGTTTTTGGGTGCACCGTAGGTCCTAGTTACTATGGTCCCCCGTAACATTAATACTGGTGTAGTAGGGAAAGGTGCCTTCTGCTGTATTACGTACCAGATCCACAACAAAAATATCAGGACTTCGTATAAAAACGCGGCACCACCCACCATGCGAGAACAAAAAACCACACCAAAATGCCTTTGGGTGTGGGGGTGGGGCAGAGTGAAACTCTTGGGGTGTACAGGTGGGACACCTGGGATTCATCCGGCGGGGTGGAAAATTCGAAAATCATGTATTTTCGTTACCGCGCCTCTCTCCCCACCAGCTGCCAGGTGCCAGGTATGGGCTACGAGTGTAAGACCTACTTACCCCGACACCTGGTACGACAGAAAAAAATGTCAGTCTGTCCCTAATCAGGAGGACCGTTTCGATTCTAATAATAAATCACAAAGGTCCTTAAAATCAAATACAAGGGAGTAACTATTAACACTACCCATAGCCCAGAGCCGGTTTGCAGTGAAGTGTGGGCAACAAACGTAAAAAACACCCGACAGAGAGAGAGAAAAAAACTAATGCTGTACCAATAGCCCAGCGCCGTGGAATATGCTGTAAAGTGGGCAACGAAAGTAAAAACAGTTTTTATTGCTGTGTCGATAAGCCAGTGTTTTGTCTTCTTTTTATTTCTCACTGTTGCTCTCTTGCAATGCGTTTTGGTGTGATGGCCTGTGAACGGTCGCCCGGGCGATCTAGTCGTTGACGTCGAATACTACCAGAAATATCGTCGATGTCAGACGTTCGGTTCTCCGCACGTGTGGCGTTTTTACTCATCGAAAGACACCAACTTCCGAGAGCTTCGTAGCGGGGATAAGCACAATTTGACGCTGGTCGACGAGGGAAGAAAGCGCGGAATCTTGCAACACGAAATCAATGCAAGGCGCGTATGGCGTCCCCGGTGGCTTGGTAGGTGGTCCGCGTGCCTGTCAAGATCAATTTCGTGGGTTCAAGTCCCACCGAGTGCATGCTCATAGGGACTTTTTCTTGCATAAAAAATTGATACGTAAGCGGCAAGCGCGAAAGCGTGAGTTGGCTACATTCGATGAAAATCGACGAGCAGTGGGAATGCTGAACCCTATGCGCGACAAAAACTAAAGGCACGTACCGGGGGGGAAAAGGGACGACACCTGTGACCACGGCTTGTCCAGAAGATCGTCGAGGGTAAAAACCTCCTACGAGTGGGCTGGGAAGTAAAAGTGATGTATAAAAAAAAAAAAAAAAAAAATAGTCGAGGGGGGGGTGAAAGAGGGCCTACAATATATGAATATAAGTGACCCCAGATCTGAGTTACGGCGCGGGAGGGAGGAGACGGAACAAGATAATATATGGGACAGCAAAACAAAAACAAACAAGTATGTTGTGCTTTTCGTGTACAGCAGCGGGCTGGCATGGAATGGCCTTGCCTGCCGCAATCTCCTCATACGTTTACAACTAATATGCACTTCCGGCATCACTGCCTCGGGCTTTGCGACCACAGAAGCTTTTATCTCCCTCGTACGATTAATCGACAACAACAATCAGCAAGGCCACTGGACGTGCTGGGTGTCGACAGATACAACATGATAGAAATAATACTACAGTTGTATTATACTACAGTACTTTGTAATGTGAAGGGACGGACACGCACGCACATACACCACATAAGGCTATAAAAACACGGAATCTGGGCAAGCCTTCGAATCTCACTATGTGACGTCATCCTTGTTCAGCCTTGAGCATAGACCATTATTATACAGGATTCAGTGCAGCGCTCGACGCTGAGCACATTTTCTCGATCCAACTCTCTTTCGCGTTCCTTAAAAAGTGAGCTTTGTGTTATTTTCTAGGTTACTTCTTGTTCGTGGGGCTATACTGCCTGCAATGCGGAACGCGGAATGCCTGTCGGATCGATTTAGGAGGGGGGGTATTTGCCACCTATGGTTGCATTGGTTTCGAAACACAAAACACTCCCACCACATCAACATGCATGAGACACCGACCATCATTTTGCCTTGAATCATTTGGTTTGATTCTCATTGATTATCATCGTCATCGTCTATACGCTTCATCATCAAATGACGAGCAAGTACAGCAGTTGCAGTATGCGATGGTAGCATCGTATCAAAACGGACAGACAGTGTAACCGTCAGCGTGTGACGTCATGAGTCGCCACAACCAACCAACAAAAAAACGTCGAAAGGGCATCCATCCTGCAAATATCATTAATAATATCACCATCACTATGTACCATTAATATAAATATAATGCAACATCGCAACAAGAAAACCATCACCATCACCACCACCATCACATGACCATCCATGCACCGCCGACATCATGGCACTCACTACTTTCGGGGGGGCCATAGTAAACAGGACCTACGGTACACACACAAACCTATACATTTACCTACTTTTACCAACAACGTTTGGTCTATTCACTATGGTCTCCCGTAAATACCACCATCATCACCAACAACCATCACCAACATAACTACAAACAAAAGCAGCAACTGAACAACAAGAAAGAGGCACCGACCCACCTCCCAAGGTGCAGGAACAGCAGCGACAACCTCTACTGATAGATATGCTGCAAGTGTGTACATGTGGGTGTTGGTGTGGGTGTTGCTGTTGCTGTCGGCGTATGGCGGTATATTGACGTATCGACTAAATGCGGAAGGTGTTGGCACTTGACTGGCTGTCCTATTGGTGTACCACAGCAGCAGCAGCAGAAGCAGCAGCAACAGCAGCAGCAGAAGCAGCAGCAACAGCAGCAGCAGTAGTGGTGCCTCTATAGCGCCGGGTTAGTAGCGTCGGCTGCCAGCTATAGTGCCTGTGAATTCGCTATTAATAGGCAGATTTACCAGTGGTATTAATAGTGTGCTATTGATAGTGCCATTGTCGCTATAATAGTGCCTGTATTGTTGCTGCCTGCCGCATACACAACCTATACTATTCGCATAGAGGGACCCCCATAGTGCCGGTATTGTTGCCTGCCGCATACATACATACCGGCACTACAGAGGGACAGGCACTACTGCTGTATCCCTGTCTGAGAAGAACTGGCTCCAACCTGCTTGACGTATGTGAAACAAAAAACAAAAAAAACACAACTCAGCTGTGAGATCGAACTTTTCCTCGAAATTGATATTTCGCAAGCTGCGTGTGACGCCTCGACCGCGCGTGCTACAAAGAGTGTGTAGTTTGTCTTTGTATTACAATAGCACTGCGGCGGTAAATTGTATGCTGCTGTTTTTTTTTATACTGTCACGCTGGCAAAATACTGACTTATCGCTCACGCCATTCGTGGTCGCGCGCTACATAGTGCGGTAGGTACCCTTTGGTACGGGCCGCCAGTTTAGTGCGGTCAAAATCGCTTGTTACGACCTCGATATACATAGAGTAGTACCGCACAATTCCTCGATAGTTCGGGGGTCCCAATATAATGCGGATATTGTCATCGGGCAAGGAAGAAAAAAAACGAGGGGTCACGGCCACTGGACTGCTGTGTGCGATGTGCGACATCCAATAAATGTTTGAAAAATAGTCTATGGTCGCCGGCCACTATTAATAGCGAGGCTTTCAACCATTATGCACGGATAAATAAGAGGGGAAAAAAAAAGACGACAAAAACTACAGATGAAATACAAGGAAATTATGGATGCACGAAGAAATGAAAGAAGAAAAAAAAAACCCGAGAAAGTTCGTACAACGGGCGCGTATGAAAAGCCTGGAAACTGGGGTGCCGCCTCTTAACCCTTTCAGGACTGCAGTCCCATTTGGGGGACAAGACTATGATATTATATATACTCGAAGTATAACGAGACGACCTACTCAAATTTAAACTATTACGGGGGACCATAGTAAATAGGACCACATACTACTATTAAAAATAGGTAAATATACAGGTTTTTAAGTATATCAAAGGTCCTATTAACTATGGACCCCCATTATTTATAATAGTTTTGACACCAAAACGGAACTGGACTGCAGTCCCACAAACGGCTAAAAAAAGGGCCCTTCAGTCCCGTTTGGGGACACACTACTCGCAATTTGAGTGCTATGTAACCAAAACGGGACTGCGCGGTCCTAAAAGAGTTGAGATGCCCTCGGAACATGACAAGTAGTGTTGCAGCTCTCATCTCCGAACAAATCCCGTTCAAGAGCCACCAAGTCATGTCCGGGGGGGGGAAGGGAAGAGCGAGACCCTCTTGAAAATCGGGCCACGCACGCTTCTGCTCGAAGAGCACAAACGCTCGTAAAGCGGGAAACGTCGGGCGAAACCTGATATTCAAGTTTCCGTGTCAAGTCGAATTTACCGATCTAAACGTCCGGTCTGTCTTACATACCAGGTGGGTAGTATTGACGGTCTTAAATCGGGTACCTCACAGTAGCAGAAACCGGGAAGGAGACGGCAGACAGGGTAGCGATGGGCAACAGGCCGACTACAGCAGTAGAGTAGGTGTAAGCTGCCTATGCCATGTATACGCAGCCGTATTCGAAATGAACTACAGCAGTATAGGTTTACACGACCTTGTCGGAGAAATTCAAAAGGGAACGTATTTGTCGACGCCTATCCCCCGTTTGGCACCCTGATATCACACGGCTTGGTACGGCCAACCGCCGCGGCGGCCGCTTCGATTTTATTCTCGTGTCTTGTGGGTGGTATTGTTGTTGCTGTTCTGTCTCGGTTGGTTCGGAGTTGCGAGACCATGTATTTCTCCTCGTTACTTTTCTGTCTTAAACCCCTTATTTTTTCTCTCTCCAGGGGGGACGCGACGACAGCGATACTACAGCCACCGCACTCAACGAAGTGTATGAATGAGGTGGGTTTTTCTTGTTCTCTCTCGACTTTTTTTCTAGTTCGTGTAGCATCTCCGCCGCTTCGTGCGCCTCCCTTTCTTGTGCGTGCGCTACCTTTTTCCCTTTCACGATTTCCTTCGTATTTTCCCGTTGTCCCTCGCGGCAGTGGGGCAACTAGCAGTATGGATGCCGCTATCACCAAGCTACTGGAGAAAGAAGTTGACAGATCATGTGGCCATGTTTTTTTTTTTGTTCTTTTGTTTTTATCTTCAGCCAGATTGGTAAAATAAGCTTAAAAGCTCACCACACTTACCTTGAACACTACGTGATACGATCAATTCCCTTGTGCAGAGTAAAGGTTCTTTACCTCGCACAAATGTTCTAACTAGACGACCAGCTGTGGGCGACCGCCAAAAAAAAAAAAAAAAAAAAAAAAAAAACGGTACCCTGGACGTCTAGCTCACGTAGTGAGCGGCATGTTTTACAGTAGTGTCGTTGCCAACCGACACCAACCCAAAGGGGGGGGGGGGGGGGTGGGGGGGGGAACTCAGCTGTCAGATCGAGGATTTCGTCGAAATTCACCTTTGCGAGGTGCGTGTGATACTTTGATCAAAGCGTCTACGAGTGGTTGTGTATGACCTCATCAAGGATACAGGCAGTAGCTCTGTCTTGTATTGTAGTTGGTGACCGCAGAGCTTGTGTCTCTCTATTTAATAGGATCAAACAATTAGCACGGACAGTGGGCTGAATAATGTCGATGGGTACAAATAACGGATGATGTGAAAGAACTCTTATTTTGTACTGGTATGATACTATTAATACCATTAGTAACTGCTGTTTTTGGACTTTTTAGGAAGATAAAAGTAACACTACTCCTGTTAATAATACCCCGAAAGTTATTGGACACGTAACACATCAGTAGTACGACGGTAAAACACAGGAATGTTGGCTCAGGCTGGATTGATCGACTTCGTATCGGGTGCGTTGTACGCTAACATCGATATAGAACGGGTCCCGAACTTCTTGTGTTCCTGCAGACATAAGCCTGGATTTCTCGGCGTTCGTTTTCGCAAAATACTAGTGGTTCTGTATTTACTGCTGCTCTACTCAATTTTCTGGCATACTGATATTCTTTCCACGTATGAGTAACTGGTATGTGTATTATACGTACAACGTATAGTAACATATGTATACTCCGGAGTTGCAGTCACTGCTGGTACCGTCACTTCCCATTATGTCATTATGTCAGGCACCTACCTGGCCATGTACATTTATTAATATCACGGAGGACCATAGTAAATAGGACCAAATATTGTTATAATAGTAAAAATAGGTACATACATAGGTTTTAATGTATACCATAGGTCCTCTTAACTATGGACATTGCAATAGTAGCGTCATAACGCGATCGAAGTATCGCACCCAAAAACCTTGCAAAGATGAGCTTCGAGGGAATGTCCGACCTCTCACAGCTTTCGTTCTTATTTTTTCAAATAACAGCCGTCATTTTTTCGCTGATTTTCAGGTACCTGGCATGCTGAGATTCCGCAACATGTCCAACACAGACAGCAGCTGTTGTCATTCTGTCACAACTACTATTAATATTATAAACTACATATCATCTGTGTATAATTGTGTCAGGCATCTGGCATACTGCGCTTCCGCAACATGGCAACGCAAAAACTGTCACTCTGTCCATCAAGTGGCGAAGAGAGTGGCACGTACCTCCAGAAGACTCCTCTTAACCTCTTCGATCTCCGCGTCGATTTTGCCGAGCGCAACAGTAGGCGCGGCGGGGGCGGCGACGGCGTTGGCTGGAGCAGCGAGGGCAGCACCTGCTCCCTTCTGGGCCTCACCCTGAGAATTGGTGGCGCGAACGGCGGAAAAATAGTGTGCGCCATCCGGATGGAGGGGGTGGGGAGGTGGGAGGAAGGGAAGAGGGAAGGAGGGGGTGGGGGAGGAGGGGGGGCGGGAGGCGGGGGGAGTGAGGGAGGAAGAATGAGAGAAGCAAGAGTTAGATTCATCAAGTGTTCTATTGCAGGATAACCTATTTAATATTAATAGAGCATTTCTGCAACTACAATTCGTAGCATAAAGAATCAATCAACGAATAACGAATATCATGGTACACCGATTCAGAATAACCCCAACCATAGTGTCAAACAAGTGGAAGTGTGGACATCAGCTCAGGACGAGGAAGCACGCAGCAGCTTCAGCTCAGACCTGGAGTTCAAACGTCCAAAATCTGTCGCACTCTTCAGTGCTCTGGAACGGTACTCGCACTCGCACATACATATATACATGCAATATACTTATGAAGTTGCCAGGTAGAGTAATGCTACAGATATTCGTGAATACTTTGTAAAGTATACCAGGCACAATGTCAGGTATTGTATACCAGGCACCTGGTATGTATGCACCAGTCTTGACCTTTTCCAACTCCAAACATGATTCGTCTATAATTCCGAGTGTTTTGTCCCCAGAATGAAGGTCTGGTGGCAAAGGGGAGACACGAACTGCAACCGTTTCTGGGGGGAATGCTTGTTTTTCCTCTGGCGGCTTTCCTGATCTCGCGTCATTTGCATCATGTGTCAATTCCAGAAACAAATTTATTTTGTTGTATTTTCCTTCTTTAGGTCTGGCCTTCGTCGTGTTGTTGTGTTCTCGTATCCGGTACGATGGCAAATCACTTGCTTTAGCTTGATTCGTTTGCGCCTACCTGGTACCTTTTTTGTTTTCGGTCTCACAAGCAGTAATTTGTGACCACATAATTTGTGTCCGGATCTACTGATATCTGTCTAGGATGAATAATCAGGATGGGCAATGGGTGTGCTGTGCTGGTGTATTTGGGTACAAAGAACGGTTTACAGTTCCGGTAGCTCATGTATGTAACAGGGTACATATATTTCATCTTTTTTTTTGCTTTTCGTAAAATCCGCGGAGATTTATGCAACGCTTAATGCGTCACAGGAAAGCAAATATTGGTCCCCACAGATTGAGTATTTAAATATTGCCAGGCACAAGGTGTACACGAGGTATGCATGCCGTGAGCACACACACACATAAGCTGTGCCCCCGTGTGTAGCTATACCGGGGCAACTGCAGCCACGACAGCACCGCCACACCCTCACACCCAAACGAGGCACGGTAGGGAGACTACAGGGAGGGATAAGGTACTCTCGTACCTTCTACCCGTACATACCAGTATATACACGAGGTTGTGAGAGTACGATACATGTTTTTAACCACGTGTTTTCATCTTGCATCGCTGTACCGTCCGCTCGTATTATACTGAACATCTCTGCTGTGGCCTACTTTTGTGACCACAGAACTTGTATCTCTCTAGGATTGAAGAATCGGCACGGACACTGGTTGTGCTGGATGTCGACGGGTAGAAAGAACGGTTTAATGTGAAGAACACACACGCTGAGGAGGAGGACGCTCGTACTGAGTATCTCTGCTGCGGCCTACTTTTGTGACCACAAAACTTGTATCTCTCTAGGTTTGAAGAATCGGCACAGACACTGGTTGTGATGGATGTCGACGGGTAGAAAGAACGGTTTGACGTGAAGAACACACACACTGAGGAGGCAGGAGGAAGAAGATCCTACTTTTATGAACTCGGATCGACTGAAACGGAGAAAGAAAAGAAGGAAGAAAATAAATGGGATCGGAAAAAAAAAAAAAAAAAAAAAAAAAAAAAAACAAACAAAACACACGCACTATACTAAAAGTAAGATACTTGTTAAAAAAATGGAGATCGCCCGTGTAGATGAATACGAGCAAACATACGTACGAGTACAAAGCATTCAGGGTATCACACATACAACGCACGTAACTCGTATTTAATGACTGGTACCTGCTGCTGTGCAGCCCTGAAAAACAAGTCGAAAACAAGTCGAAAGTGGAGCCTCGGTGTGCGGCACCGAGACTGACATACAAGCAGTGCGCTCGTGCGTCCTTCAGCATAAGCAACACCTACTCGTTGGCTAGTTTTCCTCCGCTAAGAGTAGGGTGATCGATGGCCGTTTTCGGCCTCCGAAGGCGTCTAAATCTAAGCGGATTGTCGTACGAGGAATCCTGTGGGTACAGTACCCGAGTAAGACAACTTGCCACAGAGCAGCATCGGCGACCACGCAAGGCCGATCTTGGGCTACCGCTCACGATTCTGGTCGCGGGGTTCGCTTCGGGCACTGACTTTAACCCAACTATACAAACCTACGCTGCGAATCCTGGGCGATGAGAGAGGGTTCCGTATGCTGGATCGTCTAAGTGTAGCTCCCCATGTTCAATACGAAAATTCTGGGACAACTTCACACAGACCCAACATGTCGATGGGGCAGAGATCTCGACACACAAACAGACTCCGCAGTTTCGTAGGGACTGCAGCCTCTACTGATACGGGTCCAGGACGATGGCCGCCGGATGATCAACGCCAGTCCAAAAGCATGGCTAGGAAAAGTTTGGATCGGCTGGGTCCTGACTACTATGTTCCGACGTAAAATACTCGTAGCATCTCGGCGCCATTTTGACTCATTTCAAGGAATTTTGTTTTTTTCGCTCCACGTTACAGGCAGCCCTCAAACTACCAACATCAATCAGAATCATCTCGGCAGCGGTTTGGGTATCTTTTTTTCCCCTCGGTGGTGGCCTGTAGCTCCCGGTCGGCAAAGCGAGTATC
Organism: Macrocystis pyrifera; assembly: GCA_031763025.1. NCBI lineage: Eukaryota > Phaeophyceae > Laminariales > Laminariaceae > Macrocystis > Macrocystis pyrifera. The sequence goes on from JASSKH010000016.1 coordinate 3,562,793, forward strand.
TTCCATCCTCGATAGGCACTGGAGATTTGTGCAATTAATAATTTGTGTCAATTATTGATGATGGCAAATACTCGTAACAAAATCATCACTTTTACTTTCCAGCCCACTCGTAGGAGGTTTTACCCTCGACGATCTTCTGGACAAGCCGTGGTCACAGGTGTCGTCCCTTCTCCCCCCCGGTACGTGCCTTTAGTTTTTATCGCGCATAGGGTTCAGCATTCCCACTGCTCGTCGACTTTCATCGAATGTACAGCTAACTCACGCTCTCGCGCTTTCCGCTAATAATGAATTTTATGCAAGAAAAAGTCCCTACGAGCATGCACTCGGTGAGACTCGAACTCACGAAATTGATCTTGATAGGCTCGCGGACCACCTACCGAGCCACCGGGGACGCCGGTGGACTAGAACCATGCCGCGAAAAAAAAAAAACAGAAGTCATGCGAGAAAAAAGGATGTACTCGTACCAGATACCAGGTACCATACTCCGTGCACCACTTCGGGATTGCTCCCGTATAGTAAAGGCAAAGTCATGCGAGAAAAAAGGATACCTGGTACACTCGTACCAGATACCAGGTACCATACTCTGTGCACCACTTCGGGATTGCTCCCGTACGTATAGTGAAGACAACACACACTCGTACTGCTGTAGGGCTAGGTTTGATACTGCTTCATCAGGTATCTGATCATCTGATCACCTGCTGCTGTAAAGTTCACAAAGCACAAAGTACAAAAACTAACACTACAAATACTGTTTCGCTGTCATCGCTGTCATCTAGACCAGGTGTGCTACACCTGGTACGTCGCACCCGAGTACATATATACTGCTGTTGGTCTCGAGGCACTTACCGCTGTATTACGTACAGTAGTTCTCACGTCGGACAGATCAGATCACTATCAATAGTATAATCTGATGTCAAATTCATAGAATGTGTATGTCGTGCCTACCATATCCAGTACGATGACATGCATTGCATTGTACTACTGATGTGCTTCCTGAGCAACAAAGTAGGATCTCTGTGGCGTAGTTTAATGAACACAGAGCTTGTATCTCTATAGGATTGAAGAATATTGGCACGGACACAGCTGGTTGTGCTGGATGTTGACGGGTAGAAAGAAGTGTTTAATGTGAAGAACACACACATGGACTAGACCATACAGATAACTTCACTCCTGTGGGCCGCACTGCTGTTTGAGTCTCCACGAGGCTAATTTGCAGAATCTGAACGATGTGTTCAATATTTATTTCCGCAAGTAATCTACACACAGCAGTGGTCATGCTATGCGTGTACATACCAGGTACCAGGTGAGCGCCATGTACTCGCAAGCACGACCTGTGATCCATGTCTATACACGACTCTGCATGATCTGTAGGGTATGGACCATCTGCAACTATTAATATGTACACGGTCAGCCAAATCATGCCAAACGTATGCAGGACGGTCAGCATTGACGCAATGTACCCGATTCTCGAAATATTAGAATTGACGTTGTCTGAATTTAACGATAACTGATGTATGCATAACGGTATGCAGACAGCTGTTATTTCGTTATTTCTACACAAAGAGAGCACGGCAGCACAGCACGCAGCATGAGTCAGTCGGCGTCCACTAAATACGTTATACAAGGACCCCTGGCACAAAGCAATAACCCACCAGACGTATGTACCGGTCCTCGTGCAAATGTATATTATGTACCCGACAAAGCAGTAGGTCGTCCTTTTTAAACGTTCGAAGTTACACGTATACCCACTACGTTGTACTTGCATATACACAGCGTAGTCGAATGAGTACGTGTACAATAATAATTTTCAAACCAAGATCGTGGGTCGAACCCGAGGAGGCCAAGAACGAATGCTGTGTGCCGTGTATGGTAAAAAATAGCACACGCTGGGTCCATACCAGGTACTCTATGCGAACAAGGTGAACATAATTAACTCACCGACATGATGCTACTTCTGATGGTAGATCATATGCAAACAGGAAGAAGCAGAAGGAGCAGCAGCAGCCAACAGCAGGCATAGAGAGTAGGAGCACCGCAAGCCAGCATGCTACACCGGTATGCTGCTGCTGTAGGGCTCAAGGGCTGCGAGTGCATCTACAACCGTCCGCGCACAGCACACAACCAAGCAGCGCAGCAGCAGCACAATCGTGTGCGCAACAGCCGCAGAAACAAACAAAAAGAAAAACTGAAATAAAATACTTGCCACTTTTGGTCTCACAGCAGTAGTACGTTGCACGTTGCACATCGCAGTCATGGGCCCGAACTGCTCGCGCGCGCAAAACGTCGTACGCATAGCAGTCAGCTCGGCGCCTGGAGAGTGATCAGGCAACGCACAAGTCAAGTACTGCAAGATAGGGCAGGCAAAGTAGGCCGAGCGGTGGCCTCTCGCCTACCGCCGTCGTGCTACAACCCTTCCCATGGGCGCAGCAGCAATTGGTCGGCAGTGCCTGCTTCAGTCTGCTCCACCAAAAAATTCAAAGTGATTCGACACCAGAGACATCAAGAAATATTTAAAATCTACAGCTGTAGATGAAAGTACTCCAAGCAAGAAAAATAGGATCGAGTACCGAAACCGTATCTCTGAAAAACTGACAAGAAGAGTATGTGTGATACAGGATTTAATTGGTATATTTCGTCAATTTGAGAAATACCAGGAAAAAAAAAAAATGTCATCCGCGTGCGAGTGTCCAAATTCGGGGCAAAACAGGAAGGACCACGGACGGCGCAAAACCGACCCGGTTTCGACGGGAGGGCAACCGCTCTCAAGCCAAGCAAGGGGGAAAAGCTATGACAGGCTCGTGGAGTCTACAAAAAAGGTTTGCATGAGGGGTCAAAAGGACCTCGCTCGAGAGCCGTCCGCCAGGCGCCGGGGACGGTTTGATTGATTTGTCGGGGGTGCTCGATTTATATTTGTTGAGGAGTACAGAAAACTGATGTTGCGACAAAAACAAAATCGGATAGAGAGTGCCTCACCGCCGCCGTAATTGAGCTACCGCTGGGGCGGGGGAAGCGCCGCCCGCAGCCGAAGCCAGTCGCGCTCGGTTGTTCGAACTCGGTCCTCACGTGGCGAACCCTCGCCATGCCAACGATATCATCGACCGTAAGCTTGTAGGTCTGGGGCAGATTAATCTGGACAGCATGGACGGCCGCCCAAACATCCGTCATATTCGGGTTTGGGGACACCCGAACATTGACGCCGAAGGCCGCCAGGCGCTCCAAAATGCCGGCGATGGCCGCTGCGTTCGTCCCGGGCTTAGGCTTAACCCGGGCGTCGGCCCTGCCGTTGCCGCCACGACCACGTCCACGCCCACCCGACTTCAGCCGACCATCGCTGGCACTCGGTTTACCTTGCTTGCCTCTTTGCTTGGCCAACGCGTTCTTTGTGTTTGAAGCCCCGGAAGTCCCGGCGGGCCTCGCGCAGCCCTCCCGTTCGGTGGCAGCCTTCTTCGGCCGTAGAGGAACAGACATCGGCTTTGCCTCGGGACAAGCTGACGAAACTTCTCCCGAGTCAACCGCGGCCGTTGACGCGGCCGCCGCCAACGCCGCCGTCACCGCTGCCGGCGTCGCCGACGTTGCCGCTGTTGATGCTGCTGGCGCCTCGTGGCACGCCAACGATGCCTTGGCCTTGCCCGCAGGGTTGCTGCCGCGGGTGCTGCCGCCGTTGGGCGGGTCAAACAAAGCGTGTCGAACCTTCGCCACTGCGTTCGTCGCTGCGGTTCGCTTCGGTCGGAGACCGTTCGACGTTGCCGGGGGCCCCGTTTCCGGTGGCGTCATCGCTGCTCTGCGGGAGCAGCTCCAGGTTTGTGCCCGGTCTGCCGTGTGGATGAACAAATGTAAGCAAAAAAAAATCTCAAAGAAGTCGTGCGGAGGAGGGGATTAAACAAAGCGCCCCCCAACATCGTATTGCGGCGTTTTTCATGCGATTGTTAAGAGAACCCGTAGGGGTCCACGAAGCAACAAAATCGACGCAACGAAAATCAAGGGACTCGTCGTAGTTCTACGGTGGGTCAACACCTCCCTGGAGTGTGCTCTGCACTCGGCTGGTGCAGCGGCACTAGAGAGGTGAGCGTGGTGAACCCTTACCCCGGCGTTGTCTGGTTGCTTCGCACCGACGGGTCGGAAGCTTGTAGCCAGCTTTCGTAGAGACGATCCGAATCGCTTTTCCAGTTTCAGCTTGTACGAGTTGTTCGTGTTTTTGACAAGGGTCAAGGCTGTCACTCTTTGGGGCTAGGCGGCTCTTCTCTACCTCCACCCGTACCGAGAGAGAATCGACGTCTTCGGTGGCCGAGAGTCGACGAGGAGGCTACTGCGTGGCGCGTGAGCTTTCACCTGGCAGGAACAGCGCGTTCTTCTTTTTGCCTGGAGCCTTCTCATGGGACCAGATTCCGAACGACCTGCGTTTGCCGTCGGAGTAGTCGAAAACTCATCTCAGGGGCAGCAGCGGTCGCAGCAGAGACCACAAGCGACCAGTACCTCTGTTGCTGCTGCTACGAAGACTCCCGCTGCTGCTGTTGCTGCTGCTGTTGCTGCTGCTCCCGCTGAACAGTCGACCACCTCCTGCCCCTCCTCCTCCTCATTGAACAACAAAGCTTCTTCTTCGCAACAGCAGAAGCAGTCGGGAGGGAAGGGACACCCTTCAACTAAAGCAGCAGCATCAGTAGGACGAAGCAGGTCTCGCTCGGATCCCACAAGACGCTCTTGTACCTCTCCTGGCGACACTCCCTTGGCAGAGAGGCCCTCAGCAGCAGCAGTAGCAGCGGTGGCGGCGTCGACGCCGCCGCCGCCTTCACTGGCGGCCCCTTCCGGAACCGTGCCGCCTGTACCACCACTGCTCCGTGCGAGCAGCAGGCGCAGAAACCTCACGAGGCCGCGCGGGAACACGACAGCAGCAACAATAACACCTGCAGTAGTTCCCGCTCGCGCTCCCCCTCCTCAACAGCCGCCACGACCACCGCGTCGGCTGCTGCTGCTGCTGCTGCTGCTTCTTCTTCTTCGGCCGCCGCCGCTGCTGCTGCTGCTGCTGCTGCTGCTGCTGATGCTGCTGCGTTTTCTTCTGCTCCTACTGCTGCTACTACTGCTGCTCCTGCCGCTGCTGCTACTACTGCTGCTTCTGCTACTGCTGCTACTGCCACTTCTCTTGCTGCTGCTGCGTCGGTGGCTACAGGGTCGGCATCACCCTTCGGGATCTGCACAGGGAGAGGGACGGGGAGAGGGAGAGGTCGCGGACGAGGTCGACTCTCCGCAGAAGATTCTCGTCGCAGCATTGCTGTAGGCGTCCCTGCTGTTGGTGGTGCTGCTGGTGCTGCTGCTGCTATGGCTGTTGATCCTGTTCACTCTCCTGCTTTTGCTGCCGCTACTGTCGATATAGCTTCGGCGGCAGGCCCTCTCCCGGAGATTTTACCTTCCATTGAAGAAGAGCCTAGGACCACTGCTGCTGCTGCTGCTGCTGCTGCTGCTGTTGTGTCGGTGGGGAAGCGTAAGCAGAAGCAGCAACGAAAGAAGAAGCAGCAGAAGAAGAAGAAGAAGCAGCAGCAGGATGCGCGGGATGGGATGTCGGCATACCCTAGAGCGCCGCGGAGGGCGGCAGCGGCGGCGGCGGTGGCCAAGTTCGCCACCACGCGCCACCTACAAGAAGAGCAGGAGGCCGAACAGCAACAACAGCACCAACACCACCACCCCCACCCCCTCCACCCCCACCCCCGCCACCACCCGAACCCTCACCACCACCGGCAACAACAGCAACAACAGCAACAACAGCGGAAGCAGCAGGAGGAGGGGGGGGTCGAGGAGAAGGAGAGAGGAGGAGGAGGAGGAGGAGGAGGAGGAGGAAGAGGAGGAAGAGGACGAGGAAGACGAGGAGGAAGCACGAGAGAGAGCGGAGAAAAAAGGGTCGGAGTTCACCTCCGGCTTGCTTGCCTCCCTGAGTGACAATGGGTCGCCGGCGGGAGGGGGCGGGGCGGGGGGGGGGCAAGAGGCTCGAGCTGGAAGGAGGAGGCGAGGGGGGGGGCACGCATCAAGCTTCGTCAAGGAGGGGGGACACGCTGGAGGGGGTGTGGAATGCCCTCGGTGCGGCCTACTTCCAGGATCCTTTGGTGGTCAAGGTGAGATTTGAGAGGAGGGGGGGGTGCGCTGGGGGGGGGAGAGAGTCTGTTTAGGTCTGCCTGCTTTTGTAATGCGATCGGGGCGTGGGGAAGGAGTGGCTTGGTTTGTCTGTTTGCTCCACCTCTACTTCGTCTTATATTAACAGACTTTGCACTGGGAAGGAGATGAGGTGAGGGGGGGCAGGGGGGCTTGATCTGTCTGTACACCTACCTGCCTCTGTTTCCGCCTCTAACTGGTACCAGGTGCTACGAGTATAAGGGCTGTAGGGGGGGAGGGGGGTGGTACTACGGGCTATGACGGTATGATATGCCTGCCTCGGGGGGGGGGTCGGAGTGACCTCTCTTTATGCCCATCTTGGTTTCCGCTTCTGGTACCTGCTCCTGGTATTCATATTATTGTATGAGGTGCGAATAGGCGTGGGGGGGGGGGGGGGGGGAGGCGGGCGTACTCGTTTGTTGCTTGCCTTAATGTAGTCATTTGAACAATAAAATCGCATCCCTTTCGACGCACCTGCTTCTCTTATTACACGGGGGGGGGGGGGGCGTACTCATTTCTTGTTTCCCCTGTTAATAGTCGTTTGACCGTTGACCACGCATCCCTTTCGAGACGGAACATTATGTGGGTGGGGGGGGGTCTCTCTGGATGCCCGCCTCTATTTCTGCTTCTAGTGGAAGGGGGGAGGGAAGGCGGGAGGAGAAGCGGGTGGCTTGGTCTGTCAAGATGCCTTTCTCTGCTCCCTGTTGCCTCATTCTATGGTCTGTGGGTTTGGGGGACGGGGGGGGGGGGATGTTGTGTGTGGTATCCCTGCCCAGGAGGGGGCGGGGTTGTGTGTGTGCCTGCCTTTTGTCCTCTTCCAACTGCTACCTGATACCCGGCTTTGTGGCTCGTAGGATTGAGAGGCCGGGGGGAGGGCGGGGGGTGGTCTGTGTGTATGCCTCCGTCTGTTCCCGCTTGTAACTGCCACCTGATACCTGGCACCATGGCCTGTGGGAATGGGACTTGGGGTAAAAGAGTGGGACTGGAGGTGAAAAGGAATGGGATCGGGGGTAAAAGGGTTGGCCTGTGTGTGAGATATGCCTGCCCCTGGGCAGGGGGGGTGTCGAGATACCTGTCTCTGTTTCCGCTTCTAGCTGCTACCTGGTTTTGTGGACTTTTGGAGGGGGGGGGGTGATCTGACTATATGCCTGGCTCTGTTTCCGTTTTTAACTGCTTCCTGGTACTATGGGCTGTGGGGATGGGGGGGGGGGGGGGGTATATGGGTTGGTCTGTGTGTGTGGTATGCCTTACTCGGTGAGGGGATGTCTGTCTGTCTGTCTCTTGTGTGTCCGGTCCTAACTGATACCTGGTACTGTGGACTGTGGGACGTGGGAGGAGCGGGGGGGGTGATTTGTTGTATATGCCCGCCTCTGTTTCCGGTTATGTTATGACTGATACCAGCTGCCTGATACTACGGCCTTTGGGAAGAGAGAAGGGGGGTTATCTGCATGGCCTGTCTCCGCTTATACTTTCTAACTGGTACGACCTGTTACCTGCTGCCATGACGGCCCTAGTTCTGCTATAGACTACCGCCGTACCTGCTTTTACCCGTGGACCTGGCACACATGCCTGAGTTCCTCTCAATGATGAGCTCGTAGTGAGGTTCCTGGTACCTTATCCCCTTACTGACCTGTCACACCTAATATGCCCGATTTCCTGCCTATATACCGTCCGAGAACACGCAAGATACATAATACACACCCTCGGACGAACCTCCACGCTGATTTTCTCGACAGCGGGGAGGGCGTACTGAGTACGCCCAGCGATAGCGTCTAAGGAAAGGTCTCGGACGAAACGTCTCCAAAGCCAGCCGCAGTTGGCGCTGTGGTTCCCCCCCTAACCCTATTGGAGAACATCCGCCCGGAAATTCAAACCCAGCGGGGCTACGAGCAGCTCCCGCGTTTTATCACAAGGGTGTGTGAGCTTGGACTTACTATCAATACGTACAATGACAGTTGGGTCGACTGGTGTACTCGTAGGCTGTCGTCTACCAGGTATACAGTAATGTTGTACCTGGTAGGCAATTGTGCGTAAATAGAGTTTCGGCGATGTAGTATTTCGGGTTGTGTGGGATTTGGACTATGTCGGTTGTTTTCTCTCTCTCGTCTCCTCGAGAGTTTAGTCCGTGCCAGGAACCAGGTAATACCCGTGTAGCACACAGTAAGATGATAAGATAACACACGTGACAAGGTAACTCTCGGGTGTGATAATATATCACACCTGGGATGAATTTTCCGAGCCGGTTTCCTCCGAAACAAGGCGGACATTCACACCCGAAACGGCGTCTTATGGAAACATCCTGTTCGCAACCTTTCCATAGATGCATCGTCGAGAAAATGAGCTTGGCATCTTGCCCGGTAGGGGGGGGGGTTCTGATCCCCCGTGTTAAGGTACGGTACACGTATCGAATGCAGTGTTCGACTTGTTTCGTGAGTACGCAGCATTGATGATTTTACATGTCGGACAGATCATCGATCCCCACAGTTCATTATCTAGATCTGTATGGTCAGATAGATCCCTGATCTGAATGAATCCATCAGCAGCTCTCGTGTTGCGGACTTCGAGCCGTATAATCTGCATTTCTCTAGCCTCTGTTTTCTTAGATGGGGATCTGTACTGCCGCGCAGATCCTCCGCAACGTCTCACAACGGCGGGCGGCGAGAAACTATTACGGGGGTCCATAGTTAATAGGACCTATGGTATACATAAAAACCCATATATTTACCCATTTTTACTAGCAATATTGGGTCCTATTTACTATTGTCCCCCGTAATAGATAAACCACTGCTTCGCTGACAGCGACTGCTGTTGATTTTTTTTTTTTTTTCTTTATCCTTCGGCGGATTGGTAAAAATAAAGCTTGAGCTCACCATCATGATCCGTCCGATTATTTGAATCAGCTGTGAGTACTATACACTCGCTGCGTTTTTATGACTGGCACTTTTTGATTGAACGTACTGCTGTAACTGACAACAGCCGCCGACGTGAAGTCAACGATTTGTCCGGCAATATAAGGATTGTTTCGGTATTAGCATAAATACCTAACATTCGTTACATTTTCGGACAGATTGGTGATACTAAGCGGAGCTCAAGACTGCTGCTTGTGCCCACTTTTTCGGGGACTAAACACTTGGAACTACAGGAGTCTGGCCTACATTTTGCGGTATTTTATCGCAAAAGGATTAAGCTTTTGATTGCGGCCGCTCGTGAACACTGAAGAATCGCCTTATTTGTTATCGTAACATGAAGTACAAGACCACTGCAGGCTGTGACATCGAGATTCCGTCGCGACTCGCATTTGCCAGCTGCGTGTGTGATACGTGATACGTCGACTTGTTGCATTTTATGCGCACAGCTTCTTTCTACGTAACGGACAGGGTGATACGTATCCATCGTAGATCTGAGAACACGCATGGATGGAAGGATACGTCGTGAGGTCAAGGTATGGTGGATGGAGCGTATCTCCCCCGACAATAATTCACACGTTGTGCAGATCATGTGCAGATCATCTACAGATCATTCCCAATCGATGATATTCATATACAGATATTTCAAGGAATATCTACTCTGTATGATCTGTACGGTAGCCATGTTGCCCTATGGGACCCGTATATTTCGCACGATGCACGAGCACATGTTTCCTGGGTTGGGTCTGTACGATGGAGGTCCTGCACAACCTTTCATGACGGCAGGTGAGGAACTAGATCATCTGTAGATAGATAGATATATAGCTAGATAGATAGATCATGATCTGTCTGATCTGTGCGTGGTGTGCAATTTTCTGTTTCTGCTTCGCGTTCATACCAGGCGCCGGTATCATATTTACTTGGAACAGCTGTGTATGCATACCAGGTGCATCGCACAGACGCATTACGCGGACGCTAACAATCGTACACACGGGGAACGTCCTTATCTTCAAACGCTGTATTTGGCATTCCGTACACACCATTGTTAGGGCTGTGAGCTGGCCAACTGAACTTTACGCCGACCAGCTATTGTTGCTAGTTGGCCCGATGTTACAGCCTGTCTCTTGCAGTAATTTGCGGAGTTCTGCATTGGTGTACCTGATTATTAATACCATAGTGCGTTTAGTTCGTGGCTCGCGATGCGTTTCGTATCGAGAAAAGACGAGGCAAATTCAGTAATAAAACATATGAGCTGGCGGTCAACCTCACCACCAGCCAACTACTAAAAACTGACTTTTGTTGATTAGCCGGCAGGGGCTGTTTGGCTTTGTTTTTACGTACAAAAAATTACCTGGTAGTGGTACGTATACGTTATATGTACGTATACCCCAAAGGCCTTCGGCATTGCCGTGGGTGACGCCACCGTCCACCGTCGACGGCGATAGGTTTTCATGCGCCGTAAGTTGCAGTAGACCTCTCAGCCCTGTCTCCCTCTTGAGCGAGTAGTTTCATGAGGAAATGCGCTCACCCCGAAGCGAGGAAAAGCCTTCCGTCGGCAAGAAATCTAAATACTCGGATAGTTGGCACCGCTGAAAAGATAACCTCCGTAGAAAACCTATCCAACTTTCTGGTCATCCAGCTCACAGCTAGCACAACTAACTGCGATCACGGCAGTATCATACGACGTGTGTACGTGAAGAGATAAGTTTTGGTCAAAATACATGCAGCACACCGGGGGGTTTTTACGTAGCACGCTTGATCGAGGCATCATACGTAGCTTACACACATCGGTCTCGGGGAAAAATCGATCTCGCAGCCGAGGTGTCTTTTAGCTCTCGTACGTACCCATCAATACCAAGGTATTATGCTAACCAACCACGGCGGTGCTATTGTTTCAACACTGGAGTTGGGTATGCGGCTCGGTGAACTGTTTTTATCATATAGAGCACCAGGTACTGAACAAGCTGTGACTGGTATTAATATTAATTACTAGTGCGTTGTGCGTCGCGCCTCATGTACATGGACTGCTAACTGTATACACCACTAGACTGCATCCTAGCCCGAGGAAATTGCTGTGGATGTACCCACGTTCCTTTTTTGGTATTGCACGATCGAACTGGTGTAGTAATGCAGGCGCCGGGCACGTTCTTTGTTGTTACTCACATGCATACCTTGTACCTCGCACCAAGTAGTTATAACCTCGGGGTTCAGAGGGATCCCGAGATATCGACCGAACCAACGAAAAATTTGGTGTCATCAGCGTGAGCGCCCAGCGGTACGCGGTTTGGGATCGTGTTGGGCGCGTGCCTTACGACTCCTTGGATTGTAACTCGGCAACGAATTTGTATCATCCCCCGGTCACGCAGAGGCCGTTGCTGTGATCGTAACGCCTGTCTCATCGTCAATGTTTCCCCTCCGTTGCGTGTAGCATGTGCTCTGTGCTGTACCTGGTGCGATACCGGTATACACAAGAGTTGTGTGTTTTTTTTTCTTGTTTATTACGGGCATGCAGATAGGAGTACTTCAACACGTGAGAATAAAAAATAACCCCCGCTCTGTTTCTTAAGCTGTTTTGTCCCCAAAAAAACGAAAGGTGTGGTCCGAAAGGGGTTAATACAGCCGTTTCTCAACTCCACTATCAAGAAGGCAGGGGCAGCGAAAAAAAAGGTTTTCCCATCCCGCCCTTCCCCGACGCCATACCCCGTGCGTGCATTTGGGGACGACAGCGTTTGTTTTTTAGTACACCACACAGGTGGTTTATATGTTTCCGGGTGGTTTTATTCTCTTTGCCTAACCTATTATGTACCAGGTATAGAGTTAAAAAAACAACAGGTGTGAGATTGGTGAGATCGAGAATGTCGTCGAAACCCATCCTTGCAGGATGCGTGTGATACTATTACGGGGGGCCATAGTAAATAGGACCTACGGTACACACAAAAACCTATATATTTACCTATTTTTTACTAACAATATTTGGTCCTATTTACTATGGTCCCCCGTGATGGTGCTACTTCGATCGCGCGTACTACGGGTTGTAGATGGCCTCATGCCTCATGCAGGGTATACAGTCCGTACATGAGGAAGACAAAATCTGTGCCGCGACGACGAAGCTGGCGCAGGGATAACGAGCTATCAGCAGTAGCCGTATCATGCAGGATGTGGGTGGGAATCTCTCTTCGCAGAAGAGAGCTCATCCAACCTCTTGTGCTGAACGTCTTCGTGAAACCGTCGTGTTTGCCCTGGTATATGCTGTCACACGGGCACCCCTGTATGTAAAACGCCACCCTGTACATTAATCCTCGTGCAGTAGCGTTTTCGTCCGTTTCTGTCCTGCACGTCGGCCCAGACCCAACCCGACCCCAACCCCACCTCACAACCCCAACCCTAACCCTAGCCGCAGCCCTTTGAGGGGCTCGAGCTCAGCAGAGGGGGTAGCGCGGGTCCGCCGCGGTCGAGACAACAACGACTAGGCTTCCTGCGAGGACATTCGCTGACTGACCTCTATATCACGTGCCACGGCGTCCATCGCGTCATATACACGTGGTTAGGCTCTCCCATGTTCATGAATGCGCAAAGGTTTGTTATATTTCCGGACGCACTGGCCCGACCCCGGCCCCAACACCACCCCTATAATCCTAGCCCCAACGCCAACCCTTTTGGGAAAAAGCTCGAGGTCAGCGGAGGCGGCCGTGCGGGTTTTGGCTCGTTTTTCGGCGGCGTTTTTTTGGTAGTCGAAACGGCTGGTCGACCGGCCTCTCTTATACATGGCGTGGGAACATTTTATCGTGTGATCAGAACCAAATATGTGGTGTGTGAAGTTATTTCGGGGGACCATGGTAAATAGGACCGAGTAGTGTTTGTAAAAATAGGGAAATATATAGGTTTTTGTGTTAACCGTAGGTCCTATTGTCTATGGCCCCCCGTAGTAGGATGGTGCTCGTACCTGATTTTCGTTCCCATCGTGGGTTCGGAATGCAGTAGGGCAGTAGGGGTCCCCCGGTAAAAGGTGATGGTGCGCCAGAGCAATGTGGCCGCCTTGTTGAGGCATGCCGCCTTGCTCGTTCCAGGTTATGAGTGCGATTTTCCTGTCGCGCGAAGGGGTTTTGACCGCCTTTTATCGGGATGTACCGCCCCCCTTATGAGGGGACCCACACTGCTGTACCACGGTATGCCCCCCATATAATATTGGTGTGCCCATTTCAACCGTCCCGTTTTGGGGACAAAGTACTTGGAATTTGAATGGTTAGTGAGGGTTCACGTGCCGTCACCCACGGGTGTCAGTGACCCGCCAGGTATATGTTTGATGAGGTCATACATATATACCACCTGCAGCACGCCCGATGGAAGAAGTATTATCACACGAAGGTTGCAAAAAGGAGGAGTTTTGACGAAGTTTCTCGATCTCGTCACCAAAGCTGTGAGGCAGGAGGCGTCTTTTTAGCCTTTTTTTTGTATTTTTTTACTAAAACTCGAATGCGTGAACGACACGACCTTCGACATGCTACGTCAGCTACTCCTTAAGCAGTATTTTAAGGGACCCCCTTTCGCTAGGGCCGCGAGCCGGCTGGCTTTGAGTCGCCGACTAGCTGTAGGTACGCAGCAAGGTGTTGAAGTTGACTGTGTAATTGCAGCGGCACCGACTAGATGGGGTTCCTTCTTGTCTGTTTTGAAAACATGTTCGCTTTGTTTTGCTCTGTACTTTGTGTGGACGAAACCTAAATGCAGGACGGGTGTTCCGAAACAAAAATGCATGGCCTCATCCTGCTCCCGCTTGGCGCTCTGACACCACACCGGACCTGATCCCACCCAGACCTGACCGTGACGCATGTTGTCCTTTGAGGGGTAGCACCTACCAGGTACCAGGTAGAATTTATGAGACTCCTTGTATGAGGAGCTCTACACCCGCACCCAAACAACCGACTTTTGATATATATATATATATATATTGTAAGCTTACCCCCGATGCACGATCAAATGGGCTTGCAAATGCTACAGCAGTAAACACGGTGCGACTCTGGCCGGAACCAGAAGGACTGTTGGGTCTTCATAATTGTGTATGAACGCTCCTTACGTTGCCGGCCGGAGTGGTCATGCACATCGAATGCTCTACTGCTGTGTTGGCTATATACAGGTGTTCACTTCAGGAGCCCAGCTCGTCAGTGGGATATATTTGGGCCGTATTATAATCAAGTGAAACAAACACCTGTAACGCCTCCCCTGGGTATATAGTTAATAACCGCCGGCAGGACCCACCAACACGCCCTGATCCCACGCCGGCCTGATGCACCAAAATCGAGGGTTTCCATCTCGGTATGAAAAGCAAAAAAAAAAAAAAACACCTAAAACAGCGTCGTATATACTGGGTGGTCTTGCAGATTTTTATTTTGCACCCCCGCCCTGCCTTTAGCGAGCGCCCTTTTTTTGTATATGCGCTAGAGTCGTGAATGCCCTGCAGAGCTTTTGTTTGCAGGCGCTTGGTGTCTTTTTGTGGGCGCCGTTTCTTTTTTGTGTATAAATTGACGCGAAATCGCGTGATTTTAGCTTTTTCCGGCGCGGATCTGCAGGGGAGGGGCGTCTCCCGCGCGGGGCCTCGTCGGCCGGGTGAGGAACGCCTACTAGGCTTGGTTCGCGCTCGCCTGACTTTAGCCGACTATTCATACGGCCGAAAAAGTCGGTTAGTTGGCTGGGTTCGGCACCCGACTCAATAACTTGCCGTGAAGTCTAATCCAACTATTATGGGGGTCCATAGTTAATAGGACCTATGGTTTAGATAAAAACCTATATATTTACCTATTTTTACTAACAATATTTGGTCCTATTTACTATGGTCCCCCGTAATAACTCACAGCCCTCGTATCCTTTGGGACGCCATGTATAGCGGAGACGAAACCGACGAGGGATATTACCGGGGGCCATAGTAAATAGGACCAAATATTGTCAGTAAAAATGGGGAAATACGTAGGTTTTTGTGTGTGCCGTAGGTCCTATTTACTATGTGTGTGTGTGTGTTCTTCACATTAAACCGTTCTTCTACTCGTCGACATCCAGCAAGCCTAGTGTCCGTGCTGATTCTTCACCCTAGAAAGATACGAGCTCTGTGGTCACAGACTACGACACAGAGATAACACACCGTAATGCATTAATAGCCTACGCAATACCATGCCTTCGCACTATTAATAGGTGCGGCCGACACAACATACATACATACGCCAGCAACCAAAATACAACATAAAGAAAGAGAAGCAACGAAGAAACCAAACCGAAAAAGAACAAGAAAAAAAAAAAAAAGAAAAGTAGAAGAATCCCAAAATAAATAAATAAAATGGAAGCCAAAGCTCAGACACATACATACTTACCCCGAGCATGAGCCAAAAGGGACGTGCAAGGGGAAAGATACGAGAAGGAAATGGTCCCCCGTAATAGGAGATATTATCATCCGTCTATGAACGTGGCAAGTAGAGCCGTGGCTTGGCTAGACTGGACGGCTGGTTATTCGGAGGCGTTATGCGATGGGGGTATTTTCATAGCACTTTTTGCCTTGCAAGGCAAAAGTATTTATGACTTGATGGGGCTTCTCAACTGAGGACTACTATACCCGATGTCGTTTTTTTTTTTTTTCCGGTTCTTTTCGATGTATTAGACCTATCAATTGGCCATGAGATTGCTCGTGACCGGGTTAATTGAGCGTATACCAGGTGCTTTTTTTTTGTATTGAAGCGTTTTTTTTGGGTGATACATGGAGCTTCCTCAAGTGAAGGGTGGGTCTCAGCTAGTATTTAGGTAGCACACCTATGGCAGCATGCATCTTTGTTGGGTGGCGAGGTACTATTGTAGTTGGGGCCGTTATTATCGGAGAGCTTATTTTCCCAAAAAATCCGTACCAGGTATTTGTGAAAAAAAACACAAAATATGTGGAATTTAACGGAGGACGAAATATCAGGAAAAGTCCAAATTTCACCAAATGTGAAATTGTTTCACAAAATAATGAGAAAAAAAGCTCTCCGTCATTACCGGAAAGCCAGAATTTATGTACTAGTGAAAAAATATTAAAATATGTGAAATTTAACAGAGAGCTAGCTAATTACCAGGAAAGTTAAATTTGACGAAGTTGGAAATTATTTCACCATTATGAGAAAAATAGCTCTCCGACAATAACATGGCCCTTATACCTGAGTTTGGCCTTTATTCGATATACACATGTTCAGCTACATACGCGCCCGTCAGCTATAGCTATAGAGGCAGCGCTCGAGCAAATTACCGCGCACCAAATTCCCGCACGCAACTGCAGCAGCTGCGAAGGTCTACAGTACGTCTTGGTAGTATCCAAAAAATATTCAAGTATCGTGGTAAGTCGGCGGCGACTTGACAGTCAGCCAGCTGACAACCCTAGCACGGGGGACCATATTATATAGGACCCACGGTACACACAAAAACCTAAATATGCCGCTATTTTTACCAACAATATTTGGTCCTATTTACTACGGTCCCCCCGTAAATAGTAGTGGCAAGAAAGAGCATGCAGCAGCAGCAGCAGCAGCAGACGGTCTCCTCGTTAACAATGCTGTGTGCGTGCCGTGTACTCTGTACGAGGTTCACTTCGGACACATCCCCTACGCTAGCGACGCCGGGCTGCTGCGCACCGTTTTTTTTTCTGTCGCAGTTTTGGGCTGTGAAAAAGCTATTAAGCTATAATAGTAATTGTCAGTCGGGTGCCGAACCCAGCCAACTATCTGACTTTGGTCGGCCAAAGTCAGGGTGAGCATAGCGAGCCTAACGCAAGAGTCAACGGCCGAGGGGGGTGCGGTAGTTGCTATTGCAGGGAGACGTAGTGATCGGAGCCTTGTGTGATGTCTAAGCATACGGGGATATGTATTGTTTTTGGTTTGGGCGTGGGTTCTGGTTTGTCTAGCCCCTCGTAATAGCAATAGTTATGTGGCGAAGTTATTAATAATAAGCCAACCAACCACGTGACTGACTTATCGAGCCACAAACGCGACAGCCGGGTGCGAAACACACAGCATTATCTCCCGCAAGTTACCGCACGCAACAGCCTTAATTAACCCTTTCAGTACCGCAGTCCCGTTTTGGGGGACAAACCACTCTAATTCTAAGTAATTTGTCCCCAAAACTGATCTAAAGAGACTGCAGTTCTAAAAACAATCGAAGACTATTAATACTGCTGTGGTCGTCGATTTATAGTCTCAGCTGCAGTACTCACAGACCCCTCCTCGAAGGGGTTCCAGCTGTATTATTACGGGGGACCATAGTTAACAGGACCAAATTTTGTCAGTAAAAATAGTTAAATATATAGATTTTTATGTGCACCATAGGTCCTATTAACTATGGTCCCCCGTAATGATGTGATAATAGTCCCCACCGACCTCACGCCTCAGGTGTTGAGCAGATGGCGGCATGCTACTCGTACATATCCCACTTGAACTTGCTCGCGCCAACCACCGTTTTCTTGTTGTTGTTGCCCTGAAACCACTCTTCCGCGTATGTGCCTGTTTTGACCTCCTCTGTGGTTTATCGCCTGTTTGGCTGTAGTATCCCGTGCATGTGTGTGTGAATACCGGGTGTGTGATATATACAGCAGTAGTCACTATACCAGATGTCAGGTGTGCTGCTGTAGAACATTCCCGCACTTATCGTGAAATCATATGTGGTTCCCTGGTAACTTGCGGAGTTGCGTGTTTGCGCATCATACTTTGTAGCAGCGGTACACCTGAAACATCGGTACAGCAGTTGAGCACACTTGTTGTGGCGGCGAGCAGAGCCAGGTTGTACCGCATTGATATCATATATGCCCCCCCCCCATAGCGCTCAGAAACAAGGTAGAATCGGAAAAAACACTTATAGGGGTATACGGGGGATTGAGGGAAGAAATAGAAATGAAAACGTATTTGCATGGCCCAATGGACTTCGCGAAAACGCTGAGACTGCGCTTTCGTGTAGGGGACCTGGACCTGCCAGAAAGAAGAAAGAGGTACACCAGCAGCCGGGAGGAGGAGGAAGTAGACGCACAGATGTGCCCGTGTGGCAAAGCAATAGAGAGTAGAACTCACATGGTAGGAGAATGTGAAATATACTATTAATAGGAGGAACGGGATGTGTTAGAAGAGGAGATGAGGAAAATAGACGAATGTGACATGGAGGAGTTTGATACAATGAATAGCAGCGAGAAAACGATTGCTATCCTAGGAGATAGATGGTGGCCACAGGAGGCCAAACAGGAAGGGGATAAGATTAGCAAAAAGTTTCTATGTAATATATGGAAACAACGTAATGAGCGCCCAAGTGTTGATGGGGTCTCTATTAGGAGTAGGAACGGTGCTCCGTCTCGAAAGGGATGCGTGGTCAATGGTCAAATGTCCAAGGCAAGCAACAAATGAGTACGCCCCCCCCTCCCACTGGTGTATATTATATATTATACTAGAGCGGTTATGGTCCCTCCATCGTGCCAGTAGTGCCGGCTGCCCGCTATATATAGTAGTGCCCGTGTAATCGCTTGGCAATGTATACAGATGGGATTACTACTGTAACCAGTGTGGTAGTGTGGTAGTGTGGTAGTGTGGTAGTGTTAGAGGGAGTAGTTATTTATAGTGCCGGTTGCCGCTATAATAGTGCCGGTATTGTTGGCTCGCGCATACATACACACATACCGGCACTATGCACTATTGAGGGTCCGGCACTACTGCTGTACTGCTGTACTATTTTCCGGTACCTGTCAGTACTTTCTACACACACAGATATACGCGTAACAGCGTAACCGCAGTGCCGGTGTGTGTGCACGCCAAAGTGAAGAACATGCTTTGAATGCCTCGTACCAGGTATGGTATGAACTATTGATACCTGGTACCTGGTAGCATGAATATTATACACGCTCGTAGTTATAATTGTGAAATATCGTACTTTTTCGAACGCATCTCGTCGTACGAGCGCTTTTGGGCAAAACGCCAAGTAGTCGACACGGGAAAGCCCGGCCGGACACATTGGTGGAGGTCCGAGCGCGATCCGTGCACTCTGGAGCGCGTACGTAGCGGGCGCTCGAAGTTTTTTTTTTTCCGGCGGGAGTGGATAAGACGATTTCCCTGGTTTCAGTACGAGAGGCCTTATTTTGTACGTACGTACAGGTATATTACTCTGTTATCTTTTTTCTTCCATGGATGTAGGCTCTGATGAGCTGTGAGCACGCAGTCCGGACATATACATACCAAGTACACAACAGACAACATACACAGATCCCATCGTTCCAACGCTGCCGCCCACACACCGTGCGTGCTCTACACACCCATACGCACGGTACTGATGTGGCTGGTTGTGTTTATCGGAGCCTGCCGTCCGTATTCCACCGTCTGCCTTACCAAAAGTACCGTCACTTTTTTCACCATCCTCACCTCTCTCCCTGCTGCTTCTTCCGCGAATTGCTGTGTGCGATCCAACATTGCCACTGCTTCAGCTGTGCTCAGCGCAGTGCGCCAACAGCAGCAGCAGGCAGCGTACTACGCGCATGTGGCAGATCCGCGCTGCACTCTCAGTACTACAGTGGTGCTTGTTGTTGTCATCGACATTGGCCTATGCACCTATTATGCAACATACCCGCGGCAGTGTGTGACCGGCATTTTTGGCTCGGTACCGATCATCCCCGGATCTCTTGTACGTTCGTCGAGTCCAGCACGACAAATCGTTCCTGCAAGCATCGTGTACAGCAGCATTCTTACAAAACGTAATAAACCTAAACCTAGCCCTAACAAGCGTGCAGGTATTTCGTACGAGTATTTTTTCTTTCTTGCGCCACTCCCCTATTACGGGAGACCATAGTAAATGGGACCAAATTTTGTTCGTAAAATAGGGAAATATATAGGTTTTTGTGTGTACCGTAGGTGCTATTTACTATGGTCCTCTGTAATAGGCACCTCCCGGAGGGGGAACCTTGTACACATGTATATATGCACTCGGGGGTATACACATTTTTTTGCGTTCCACATTTGAGACAAAATCAGTCTCTCCAAGGCTATCTAAGGTTGTTGTTCAGCCGTATGCGCTTCGCTCTCACTCGTTTTTTTTTTTTTGTGTAACAGCTACGTTATATGGATGTATACGCTACTGATGTCCCTGTTTTTACCGTATTCAGGGTGCAGAGTACTACCATTGGGAGCGGGGGCGTTTTTTGGTGTACGTTTTTCAGCATTATACCCGTATACCTGGTAGGTGACCTTAAGGACGCTTGCTGCGATAAGGCTAGCACTTTTTGGACATTTTTTTTTTCAGGCTGATGGGGTTTCCAAACTGAGGAACTATCCATCATCGCGTGTTAAAAAAAAAACAAAAAAAAACGTTACAGGCCGAGCCACGAGGGTTGGTCATCGGGTTCAGCGTGCTTTTTTTCTTGAAGCCACGTTTGGGTGAGACGTACCTAAAGAGCTCCTCAAGTGAGGAGCTTCAGAAAATTATCGGAAATTTCAAAGGTGCACCTCTACCGTCCGTAGCTTGAGTCGTAGTACCTGGTATTTGATGCCTGGTACCATAGAGCCGTGTTTTTTAATGCCCTGGTATTAATATTAATATTAATAGTTATTTCTCCTGCTCTCGTGCAGATGCTTCTGTCGCCTGTGTTGTCACACTGGCATGCTCTGCCGACCTACCAGTAGCTTGCTTTTTTTTTTTTTTTTGACCCGCGATCACCCCTCCCCCCTCCCCACAGACCACCCTCTCCGCCCTCTTCGTCGACAGCGTGGCTTGCTTACTTTTACCCACGCTCATTTCCCCATCTCCTTGCCTCATTTGCCCTCCTCCCCCCCCCCCCCCCCCCCCCCCCCCCCCCCCCCGCTCCCCTCCCCTCCCAAAGACCGTCCTCTCAGCCTTATTGGTAGAAAGCGTCGCTTTCTGACTGAGCTGCCAACGGCTTGCTTACATTACCCCCCCCCCCACCCTCCCCTCCGCCTCCTTGCCTCACCCCCCCTACAGGCCATCCTGACAGCCCTCTTGGTCGAAAACGGCGACGCCTCGGCCCTCGAGGCCGCAGCGGCGGCGGCAGCAGCGGCAGCAGCGTCAGCCGCCAGCGGTTGCCCAAGCCTCCCGTGCTGGGCCCCGGCTAACAGCGGTGGCGCCACGGATAACCACTGGACGGCTTCCGCCTCTCGGAAGGGAAAACGCGGGAGGTCTAGGAAGAGAGAACGGGAGTGGTTCGACGAGACTGTGCGCCGCGGAGCCGGTGCCCCTGGTGTGCGCGGCTGGGAAACTCCGGGCAACCCGGATGGCGCGGGCGCTGAGGGCGGCGGGGGTGGCGGCGACGACGGGCGGGGGGGTGGAGGGGGAGGCGTGCGGAGATTGTGGTACTGCTGCAAGGGCGTTCCTCTTGTTCACGGAGGCGGTGGGAAGGGGGAAGGGGGCAGGGGCATCGGGGCGGGGGCGAACGGCGTTGTTCAGCCCGTTCTTCCTGGTTCCGTGCGCGTGTCGGGGGAGGGGTGTTAGCCGCTTCTTCGGCGGGGGCGGCTCCATCGCAGCCGCCGCAGACTGCGAAAAAGCTGATCGTGGTCACGGCACCGCCTGGTCGGCCGGCCGGGAGACGGGGCAGAGCGTACCAAGCGGCGGCGGTCCCTACTCCTTCTCCTCCTGCGCCGATACCACCGCCGCTTTTGCGCCGTCGCAGACACCGTCAACATCGCCGCCGCCATACGTCGACTTCAAGCCCGCTCCGTCCAAGGCTTCTCTCTCCCGGAGCTTGCGTGCCAAGCGGAGGAGCATCTCCTGCGACGACCGCGCCAGAGCGCGAGCGGCCGCGCCGAACCGTCGCGCCTCGGCCGCAGCGCTGACGAGCCCAGCCGCCCCCGGACCGCCTGACGCACTACCCGACTCCGCCGCCGAGCCGAGCGAGCCGTGCTCTCTGAGGGATGGCGAAGCCGCCACATCCGAGCGGGCGACGGAGCAAGCTACGGAACAGGTGGGCACGCCGGCGGTAGAAGCCAAGACCCCGACCTGCGGCAACAACATCGACAACGCCGCACCGACGCCTTCGGCGCGCCGTGGCCCGACCGCGGCGCTGGTAGGCGAGGGTCGGGGCGACGAGGTGGTGGAGGCAGCGGGGAGCGCGGATGGCGCGGGCGCCGGTAGCGGCGCCGGCACCGGCAGCAGCGGCGGTGGTGGCGAGCCCAGTGCGACCGCGAAGTGTAGCACCCTTCCTCACCCTCCTTCTGCTCGTTTTTCTTCTTCTCCCGCTTTTTCGGGCGGGGAAGAAAAAATCGGAGACGGCGACGACGGCGGAAGCAGGGCAGCGGCCACCGTGGCGACTCCGTCTGCGAAAGCGGCGGCGCCGCCGCCGCCGCCACCGCCACCGCCACCTCGAGAAGGGCGTAGCCGGAGAGGGGCCTGCAAGAGGCCGGCCTCGGGGACGGCGGCAGCGGAAGGAGCGTCACCATCAGCGCCAGCAGCGACGGAACCAGCAACGGCAGCAGCACCAACCTCGTCAGCGGCACCAATACCAACACAACCAGCACCAGCTGCAGCACCAGCGGTAGCCGCGGCAGAGCCAGACGCTGCCGCGCTACTCACCCCGCCCGAACCTACAGGCCAGGGCGGGGCGCAGCCAGCGGGGCCCCCGGGGGGGACCGACTCGGGCCCAACTGAAGGCGCACCCGGTGCCGTCCAAGCGGAGGTGGAGGCGGGGGCGGAGGCGCGGGGGTTGCAGGGTGCGAGTGGGCACGCGAACGGTCACGCGGTTGTCGATGGCGGCAACAGTGTCGGTCAGGGTTTACGGGGTTTACACCAACCGGCGGCGTCTGCCGCGCCTCCGCCGGCCGGGGATGGGGACGGGGATCACAGGCTGGAGGCTGGGGGCAGCAGTGGCGGTGGTGATGGCAGCGGTGGTAGTGGTGGTGGTGGCGGCGGGGACGAGGGTGGTGCTGCTGCTGATGGTGTAGGTGGTGGTGATGGCGTGGGGGTGGGGGCGAGCGCTTGCCTGGGGAGCGGAGAAGCAGTGGACGAGGTTTCGCTGAAGCTGAAGGCTGTCTCGGAGGCGCTGACCCTTCTGGAAGACGCGGCGATACTTCCGTCGCTCTACCGCTTGCTGGAGGCGGCGCAGGCGGAGGTGGACCTTAGGCCGGAGGCGCGGGCGAAGGCCATCGCGGCCGACCGGATTGAAAGGGTGAGTGGGTTGAGTGTACACGTACGACCTGGTCTCCTAAAAAGACCGAACTCGTCGTTCTTTTGTAACGTTTTCACCTGTTCACCAGGTGTAACCCTAGATAACCTACGTATTATATGTCTTTTGAAGTCCTATCGCCAATGATATGTCTCTTTTAAAAATGTACCGCGGAGTATGTATTCATTGGTTACAGGGGTCTCTATGCGAGAAATGCCTGTTTTTTAACAGGACGTTT
This sequence comes from Macrocystis pyrifera, assembly GCA_031763025.1. NCBI lineage: Eukaryota > Phaeophyceae > Laminariales > Laminariaceae > Macrocystis > Macrocystis pyrifera. Next base: position 3,586,215 of record JASSKH010000016.1, read on the forward strand.
ATGTGCCGGGGGGGGGGGGGGGGGGGGGGGGGGGGGGGGGGGGGTTGTAGTACCATAAAAAAAAAACATACCGAACAGCCCAAAATAGAGATACGTATATACAGCAAAGGCACTTTCTTTGCCGTGCTCGTCGATCTCACGAATGAGGAGAGCAGCGTGATCATACAACGAAACAACCTGGGACCCTCGCGGCAGTGCCCGCCTTCGATTGACCCTTCGTGGCCGGCGCACTGCTGTCCTTGGACCTGTTGATGAGCCCTTGTCTCGTCCCCCAGCTGCAAAAAAACTGCAACTCGGTCGTTCGGGCTGCGCCCTCGAGGAAAGATAATAGGGCCCGAGCCGAAAAAAAGGTTGTGATCCATCCCAAGACCCAGGGCAACGGCGTGTGACCCATTTCGGACTGCACTCGCGTTTGTCCCGTTGACGGGACTGCAGTATATACTATTTCGGGGGGCCATAGTAAATAGGACCAAATATTGTTAGTAAAAATAGGTAAAATATATAGGCTTTTGTCTGTACTGTAGGTTCTATTTACTATGGTCCCCCGTAATATTAGTAAAAAGGGTTTTAACGGCAACACGCCTCCGTTTTGAATGCTCGCAGCGTGGGGGTGTGTGTTGATGTTTGGGCTTTTGACCATGCAGGTTATTCGGTTCCCACTCGGCCACGTGAGCTTAGATCACACAGATCACACAGATGCAGGAACTATCTGTCCTGAAAGATCTCGATCATGAACCGTGGGAATCTTTGACCCGTTCTGATGGGTGGCCATGTATCATACCCGGCACCTGGTAGACCGTAGCGATCCGGCGCTGGTGGGTTATAGACCATAGTAAATAGGACCAAATATCGTTAGTAAAAATAGGTAAATGTATAGGTTTTTTTTGTGTGTACCGTAGGTCCTGTTTACTATGGTCCCCCGTAATAGTCTAGGGAGTTTGTAGGGCACGCTCGCGACATGATATATACTGCACTCCCAAGTGCTGCACCTTTTACATGCATCCCTGATATGCACGGCTGTAGCTCGCCACTTTTTTCGAGAAGATGGTTTGACACTGCTGCTGCTGCGTGCTACCCTACCCCAGCCCCAACCCGATCAACCATTGCTTAGGGCAAGGGTATCCCTCTTCGTACCGCTTGTTCGGGGGTGTGGACACACATCAGTGACATTGAATGAATACTTGCAGAGGTTTTGTGCTTGGCCTTTTAAAACGGACCGTCCGACCCGAACCCTGAACCTAAAACCCCGAACGCTGCGGCAGTGATCAAGCGTTACATACGATGCTGCTGCTGTGCTTGGTGAAACCCTTGTGTTGATTCCGCCAGCTTGGATGTTGTTGCGGTTGGAAGGACGCTAGGTTGTTTTGGCCGGCTTGGATGCTGTGGTTGGAGATGCTCCATAGATCGATTCGGCCGCCTGTGTGATGGTGTGTGCTTGGAAATACTATATAGGGTTGATTCGGCCGGCTCGGGAGGGTGCGGCTTGGAAAGACTGTTGTTGCGGGGGACCATAGTAAATACCTGGTAGGACCCAATATTGTTAGTAAAAATAGGTAAATACCTGGTATATAGTTTTTTATGTATACGGTTGGTCCTATTAACTATGGACCCCCGTAATAATAGGTTGATTGAGTCAGTTGCAAGTATACCTGGTACCTGGTACACGCCTTGCCAACCAGAGTTCGTCAATTGCCACCCTATATTCGTAGGAAGGTTGACTATAATATCAGGGTGTGACCACTGCTCCTTATTTCTATTATTAATAATAGATGATGGTTCTCACTTATTCGAGACAATGGTTGGCACACCGTGTCTACGAGACGAACAAAACTATCCCTACGTATTAATAATCCTAACCGTAAGTCAATGAAACCCACTCAGCCATTGGTTACTCGTATATTAGCATTCTGCCCCTTCGTGTCGTACCCTGGCGTCTGTGCTAGTCGGTGTCAACCTTTTTCTCGAATATGTATGTATCAATAGTAATAAGCTACCTTAGGAATTGCTTCGGGCTCGTGAGGCAGTACGGCAGCAGTGCATACAGCAGTAGTACATCGCTGGAAGAGTGAAGAGGATCATTTTTTAGTGATGAAACCCCGTGGGTGTTGGTTGATCCCATGTCATTGGTGGTCAAAGAGCTGCCGAGTGCGCACACTAGGTAACAGGTACTTTGACTCTGAACCTTAACCCGGACCGTCGGGAAACTTCTCGGAAGGAAGATACTGCTACAGCAGTAGTGGATGGAAGAATTAGTGTGAGGTATCTACCTTAATCATTAGCACAACATTGTCAACCATAGCTATTATATTTTGGACCCTAGATAGCGACCGAAACAATGGTTGATAAATTTTTTTTGGCTGTTGGCAACCGTCTATTATTAGGAGCAAGCGTGGGGGGGCGTCCAGTAATACGGTACGAGCAGTATCGTGTTGGGCCCGTATGTACCGCACGACTCTCGTTTCAACCATTGCAACTCGGGCCACCGGTTTTTGTCATCCCGCAGCAACAGCAGTAAGTAGTGACTGACTACAGACAGCAGTCTGTTGCTGCAATCGCCACCTTTTGTCGTCATGGTTCATACTCGTCTGATTTCCTTCCTCTCTCTCTCCCAAGAGGTTCGGTTTTCTTTTTACCCTGTTTTAGGGCAAAACTGCAGTCAAGTTTCGTTTTTGGGGGGCAAACCGCTCTAATTCCCAAGTAGTTTGTCCCCAAAACGGGGCCACAGCAGTTCTAAGATGGTATTCGAGTGGTCTGTCCGAAAAACGTGGACTGCGGTTCTAAAAGGGTCGATGGCAACAAAATGCCCGATTTTGGTCGACAAAAATCGTTGGCACCGATAGTCCACACGGATGCTTCAAATACACACGCGTTCCGAGAAAGGTCCCAGACGGTCGGACGGTCGGGGTTGGGGATGGCCCCCGGGAAACTTCTAGTAGTACTGCTCATACATAGGATGAAGATCGTCACTTGAAGCCTTTGTGTGGACTGCTGCTGTCAATCGTTTGGTCGAAGCTAGACCCAGTAATGAACACACTATTACTTACGGGGGTCCATAGTCGGCGTCCCCGGTGACTTGGTAGGTGGTCCGCGAGCCTATCAAGATCAATTTCGTGAGTTCGAGTCTCACCGAGTGCATGCTCATAGGGACTTTTTCTTGCATAAAATTGATTATTAGCGGAATGCGCGAGAGCGTGAGTTAGCTGTACATTCGATGAAAATCGACGAGCAGTGGGAATGCTGAACCCTACGCGCGATAAAAAAAAAAAAAGGCACGTACCGGGGGGGGGAGAAGGGACGACACCTGTGACCACGGCTTGTCCAGAAGATCGTCGAGGGTAAAACCTCCTACGAGTGGGCTGGAAAGTAAAAGTGACGAAAAAAAAATAGTTGATACCAGGTAGGATCTATGGTGTACATAAAAACCTTTATATTTACCTATTTTTATTAGCATATGTTTGGTCCTATTTATTTACTATGGCACGAGTAGTACGCACCGCTGAGTAGTGTCAAGGCAATAACAATAGCAGCAAGTTTTACGACTGACTTGCCGACTTGGCCCAGTTTCGACAAAAAGAATCGTTTCTGAGGACAGTCAGTCCTCACTGATTCTTCCATACGCTTCGTTCCGAGAAAATTCCCAGGCGGTCGGGGTTATTTTACTAAATTATGTATAGAGAACAACAGCTAACTGTGCGATCGAGGATATGGTCGAAATTCCTCTTCGCAGGCTCTGTGTGATACTATCAATAGTGGTAGTAGTGATACTTCCACCGCTCGTACTGCGGGTTTTATATGGCCTCATGCTGGAAGTACAGTCCGTACATGAGGAATACAAATCTGAAGCTGCAGCATGCAGGGAGTGGGTGCGTCTTGTGTAGTAGTATTAATAGTAATTATTATTCATAAAAGGGTTTTGAGTTTTGAGTCAGGTACCAGGGGTGCAGTAGTACGCGAAAAAAAAGCGAGAAAACGGAGCCATATTATCTCGGAATTGAAAACAAACTATCGTAGCGGGTTGGGATTTCTGTCAGAAACGAAAAAAAAAACATGTTTTACTTCATTTTAGTATACCCCTCCTGTCTGGGACACCAAAAGAAAATGTTAAGACCTATGCCAATGGGAGCGTGAAGTCAAAAGGTTTTCTTTCAAAAAAATTGCTGTAAAAAAACAGCGGAAAATATCCTCGTACGTACCGCCGCTGTGCGAAAAAAAAAAAAAAAAAACGAAAAAAGAAGGTTGATTTTGTCTTTCCTTTTTTTCCAACGGCTGCAGGCGGCGCAATTTGTTTTTTTCTAGTTGCAAATTGTCAACACACTGATAAAAATCAGCTTGTGCGACGACGATAGACGCTCGATCTCGAGATAGACTCTGCCCGCGGGCCAACCCGCTTGGTGACGGGCAAGGCCAACGAGTATAGATGACGGCCTCGAAGAAATGAGGTGGATGCATGCTCTAGGGGGCGAGAGCTTGCCGGCGGCGTCCTACGGTATCCTCCCAAACCTGAAAAAAAAAAAAGTATTTTTTGCCACTCGAAACAGATCGAGATTTTTTTTTTCATCTGTTTTGTGCACACCAGCGGCCAATTGTTTTTTTTATCATACGCCTGGCCGGCGCCCGCCACATGTCACCGGCCATTGTGTGATGACGGTGACCCTAGGGTGGGTCGGAGCCCCTGACGAGCGAGCGCACTCCGTTCAGAGTTCATGACGCCGTCGTTGGTTTTGTCGATCGATGTCTGTCGAGGACTCGGAATCTAGCTGCTTGGAACCAGACATCCGCCTTACGTCGTAGTTTTTCTGAAGCGGATCTTGGCCCAAAGTCGGCCCTAGAATTAATTTTTAATTTTTTCGGGCTTTTCCAAAAGTTTGGAACTTTCCGTTAGTAGAAACGTGCTCATAGCAAGCTGAACCTGGAAAATTCTGACGGGTATCTTTAGAATTCAAAAGTTTATGGGAACTTTGCGTTTTGCATTGGCGTAGGTCTAAGTATTGTTTTTTTTTTTTCATTCGTGTACCGTTTGCCGCACCAATATATTTTAGATTTTAGGGGGTCTACGAGACGCGTTGAACTACAGCAGTAGGAGTAGCCCTAACGTGTAAGTCAATCAGACCCATTCAACCGATGGTTGGCATCAGTCCCGTCGTCTCGTATGTACACTGAGTCTGTGCCAACCATTTTCTGGAATATGTTCGGTATTTTCCTGACAATGTTCGTTAAGAGGTACCAGGTATGAGTCAAGAGCATGCACTGATGTTTCGAGCTTGTTGCCTAAAGATGACAGGAGACAGCACTTTCACCGCTTGACAGGCGGCAACTTTGCCTTTTTGACGCCTTGACTGACGCCGAACTGTTGCGGTAGGCTTTAGTTTGGGACAGCCGGCCTTAAACCCTTTTGGTTGACTGCTGACGCACGTTTTGCCTTGTTTGACATGTTGACGTCTTCGTTTTTTGTTTTGTTTTTTTCAATCATCACTTTTACTTTCCAGCCTAACTCATAGGAGGGTTTACCCTCAGCGATCTTCTGGACAAGCCGTGGTCACAGGTGTCGTCCCTTCTCCCCCCCCGGTACGTGCCTTTAGTTTTTGTCGCGCATAGGGTTCGGCATTCCCACTGCTGCTCGCCGATTTTCATCGAGTGTGCCGAATTTATTAAGCAGTTTGTTCAATACCAGGTACAATGGTACTTCTCTTTACCCTGAACACGAGGGCCGGGTATGTTCGAGGACACAGCAACACAAGCCAGACGAAAAATAAAAACAAAAAGACAACAAACAAAACACAAACAATTCTGCAAATAAATGAAACAGACCACGAATGAATGCCGCGAGAAGACCAGAAAGGCTGCGAGAAGAAAAGCGTACGTATTATATATAATGCATGTAAGACAGCAAGTACGTTCTGGAGAGGGACAGATTCCTGCTGCACGGACGAAGCTATACACGGAAGAAGCGAAGAGGAAGAGATACCGGCAAAGGTTCGCGCACTGGTACGTACGTTTAAACTGCCGTTGACTCATCTGTCTGCGTCGAGGCAGAACAAATCAAATACATGATAAAAGGCCTGGCAGAGCTCTACCTGCTACAGCGGCGGTGATTATACGATTATACGTACCTGTTGCGCATAGAGCAACAGCAACAACGAAAACAACAGCAGTATTATGTTACGGGGGTCCATAGTTAATAGGACCTATGGGATACATAAAAACCTGTATATTTACCTATTTTTTCTAACAAAATTTGGTCCCATTACCTATGGACCCCCGTAAATAGCTACAACAAGCAACTACGACTGAACGAACGACAACCCGTTTCTGGTTCTTTGAACTTATTACTGGCATGAGTTTCCGCGAAACTTTTTCTGCCGATGCTTCCCGGAAATTTTCTAGGGCCGTCGTTGGCCCTACGAGGAGACCTCGTGCCGAGAAAAACATCGGAACAATGTAAATATGACGAAAAGGGCGGCTTCCGACTTTTTTTTTTTTTCCGTCCGTACAGGTTTTGTTATTTTTCGGGCATTTATACAGGTTCGTATTTCATATCTTCACAATTTTTTTTTTTAATTTCTGATATGTTTTGGTGGAAAAAGTTCATAAAAAAATCTCTTGGCTCCAATATTGCGCCGGGTACCTGGTAGCAGGTGCATTTGTTTACTGATATATACGATATGTACGTTGGTAGTTTTGAGCTCTACCTGGTACCAGGTGTATGTTATTCGCGTGTCTGTGTCTGCACAGATCGTGAGTGTGCTCTTCACATTAAACCGTTCTTTCTTACCCGTCGACATCCAGCACAACCAGCAAGCAAAGCAAGCAGTGTCCATGCCGATTCTTCTTCTATCGTAGAGCGATACGAGTTCTGTGGTCACGAAACTACGCCACAGCAGAGATACTACTACATTGTTTCGCATGCAGTAAGCACAGCAGCAGTAGATAATGCAATTGCGGTGTCATGTCTTCATCCTCGATACGAGGTCTGAGGTCACGAAAGTACGCCACAGTTAAGAGATACTACATCGTTAAGTATGCGGTAAGCACAGCAGTAGATACTGCAGCAGTTGCAGTGTCATGTCTTCGTACGTACTCGATACGAGTTCTGTGGTCACAAAACTACGCCACAGCAGAGAGATACTACATTGTTGCGTACGCAGTAAGCACAGCAGTAGTAGACAGCAGTGCAATGTCATGTCTTCATACGTACTATTAAATAGTACTGGATATGACGGGCACGAGATGCATATTCTATGATGGAGAGAAAACGGAAGAGCGCAAAGAAAACAAAGAAAACAAATCGAAAGAGAAAAAGGAAAAAAAGAAAAGAAAAGAAAAGAGAAGAAAAGAAGAGGAAAGAAAAAACTGCCCTGCCTCCCCGCAGGGGATGTGGCAGACACTTGAAAAAAAAACGTGCTAAAGAAAAAGCACCACTATTTCGGGGGTCCATAGTTAACAGGACCTATGATGCACATAAAAACCTATATATTTGCCAGTTTTTACTAACAAAATTTGGTCCCGTTAACTATGGACCCCCGTAATAGTTGTAAACAGAGTGATACTGAGAACGAAGGGAAAACAAGCAAAAACCGAAGCACAAATCACCGTCCAGGTAGCCGCAGGAGTTTGTAGTACGAGTAGCATAGCCAGGTTCTCCCTACTAGGCCGCTTGGGACCTTGCTACCCTGCCTGCCGTCTCCGTCCTGCGTTCGTCAACTATGCCCCGCCCCTCGGCGTCAGACAATAAGAAACAAGCAAAACAGGCTCGTCGTCCACCCACGCCACACGACTCCTTTCTTGAGGCTTATCAATAGAAGAAAGGAAGAGAGAGATGAAATAAAAATCACAGAGGATCAAGCGCAAGAAGAAAAAAAAAGAAGACAAAAGGAAGACCACGTTTGAACCAGCTGCACCAGTTGGTAGTACGAGTAGTATAGGCATGTTCTACTTCCTAGTCGGCCTGGCGCCTTGCTACCCTGTCTGCCATCTCCTTCCTACTTTCGTCTACCGCGGTTTCCCTTCTACTCCTCCCGTTCCCCCCCCTCCCCGCATTCCCTTGGTCGGGTTTCCTTCCACTCCTCCTGTTACCCCCCCTCCCCCCATTTCCTTGGACGCCACCCACGGCGGATGCGCGGCGCTGCCTACTCAGCTGTGCCTCATCCTCGTGCCACCTCACCATGAACCGTTCGGTTGCTTCGAGGACCCCCCGGTACCCTTTCCCCGCCGTTGTTGCTGCAGTGGACCACAGTGTGGTCTCAACTCCAAACACTAAGGGGGGCCAGTTCCGTTGACCCTTCGGTGGCTCGGAACTCCCTAAGATCTTCGACTATGCATCTACGCCAAGTCTTAATCGAACTGTCCGCCAGGTCTCGGGTTCTCCCCACCAGCCATCGTCCCGAACATTACCCGACTGGGTAATCGCTCCTTGCTTCGCCGTGCCACGGCCCCCGCAAAGAAGACACACGTTTTTGATTTGATATTTATTGATGTGATCAGGTATGCTCGTGTATATACCTCATCCTATTTTTGTTTTTAACTCTTTTGGGGCAGCAGTCCCGTTTGGGGGAAAAACTACTTGGAAATTGACTGCTTTGTCCCCGAAAACAAAACTTCAAGCCAGAAAAGGGCTGAGGTTAAATTTACACCAGGTATGATACAGCAGCAGTACTCTCGTGCCAGTACTTATAATATGATGCGAGGCACCTGGTATGTATTGTAGTATCAAGCACCATACCAGTAAATCCTACTTTTCCAACGAACGGTATATTTGTACATTCATGGCGTTGGCTTCCTTCGATTCGTCGCAGTCGAACGTAGATGGATTCTCGGATAGTGTGGATTAATTCTCCATTACCTGCCATTACCTGTCGTGGGCTGTGCGGGACGAGAGAAAAACATGATGCTTTTCCCACGAGCGGATGTATTATACATTCATGGCGTTGGGTTTCTGACGTGTGGATTTTCGGGTGCCTGTCGTGGGTCGTACGGGACAACTTGAGTCGCTTTTGGTACACGGGTGTGTTTTTTGGAGAGAAAGATAATTGGCTTGATTCGAGGGTGGTGTGCGGCAGAGTGTACTTAGGGAAGCAAAGCATTGTTGTTTGATGCTTTTTACGTCATTGCGTCCGGGAACACCCATTGCGTCAGGGCCCAATATTCGAACAATTCGTCAGGACTTCTCTTGATCGGGTTCGCATCAATTTTTTCATCTTGAAAGGGCTCTTGTCATGGCACACTGCCGTTCGTCGCCTGCGGCGGGCCTTAGCTTCGACCCCTGACATCGTGAAGTGCAGTTTGCAGTTGTTGGTTGCCTGCGGGCCTCGGCTTCGTCGACGGTCCTCACTAGGCCGCCGGCGGAGCCTCTTGTATATTCTTTTATAAAACTACGAACAGCAGCTGCTGCTGCTGCTGTGTGTGGTGCTTCGATCGCTCGTACTACAGGTTTTATATGGTGTCATGCAGGAAGTACGTACTGTCCGAATACTGAAGTGTGAGGAGGACAAATCTGAAGCTGCAGAATTTAAGGAGTGGGTGCGACGGCTTTGAAGCTTCTCGACCGTCCTCGCGGAACCGCCTGCTCTTTCTTGCCGTACCAAACCTGAGATCACGTCGACGCGGAGTGGTGCAGACGAAGTGCCGTCTGTTTTCCATGGTGCTGTACGTAATATGGCTCGTGTGACCGTAGAGAACAGTCAGAGTACATACACATCACGACATCATAACATCGACTTGGAGCACGTCGTACACCCCAAAGAAGAAAAAGTGAAGTCAGCGTACGCATGCGTGTATAAATACGTACGTACGCACGCGCACGAGTACAGAGTTTATCGTAATAGTTTTGTTATACTCGTACACAAGAATTCTACCGAGGGACCGCAGACGCATACGCAGAGGAAAAACAGTTTAGGTACATACAGCCTCTCTGATTGGTTCAGAGTTGGCCAAAATCAGTTGAAAGCTAGACAGAGTAGACAGGTCCGGTATACCTTGGCCCTTTCGAGCCAAAACCAGGTACGACGTCAGCCTGGCCAATAGCAGGGCTTCTGGCGTGTGTTTTGTACTTGTTTCTAGTACGTAACTGATTTCGGCCAAAAGTGGCCAGGTATACGGTAGTAGTGGACAAAGCATGATAGATAGTAGATCTTCCTGAGGTAGCTAATTTGGCACTCTGATTGGCTAGGGGTATGTTTTACGCGGCTCAATCAACTTTCGAGTCTTTCCCAGCCACAGCACGCTGATTGGCTAGGGGTATGTTTTACACGGCCCAATCAACTTTCGAGTCTTTCCCAGCCACATCACCCCGAGTCATGCCGAGTCAACCTAGAGTCTTCCCAAGCTCAGCATCCACGCCGGCCGAGCCAACCTAGAGTCTTCACAAGCACAGCATCCCAGCACTGACCACTGGCATTAGGGTTCGGGTTCGGGTTAGGGTTCGGGTCGCAGGGTCGGCTTCAGGCGTCCAACACAAAAACAAACCCCGTAAAGATCTACTACGTATCAAGGTCTGTCTACCCCTCCAGGTATGAGGCAGGTATTTTTATTTATTTATTTTTTATCATCACTTTCACTTTCCAGCCCAATCGTAGAGGAGGTTTTACCCTCGACGATCTTCTGGACAAGCCGTGGTCACAGGTAGGTGTCGTCCCTTTTCCCCCCCGGTACGCGGCCTTCATTTTTTTCGCGCATAGGGTTCAGTATTCCCACTGCTCGTCGATTTTCATCGAATGTAGCTAACTCATCGCGCTTTCCGCTTATCAATTGTCGAATGCAAGAAAAAGTCCCTACGACGAGCATGCACTCGGTGAGATTTGAACCCACGAAATTGATCTTGATAGGCACGCGGACCACCTACCAAGCTTAAAGCCACCGGGGACGCCGGTGCGGTGTGTACCTGATTTTGGCTAAAACCAAAAATTTAGTATACATAGCTGGATACCATTATCATTACTTCCACCACCAAGAGGAAAAAAATTAGCATATATAGTTGGATACCATTATCATCACCTTCTACTATTTCAATGCCAGAGGATACGTATGTATTGTATTTTTTGGTTGTTCACCTGACAACCTGACATCCTCCCGAGTTTTTGTTTTTGTTTTTGTTTCGTTTTATGCCTGTCTTTTGCTTTTTTTTTTTTGTCTTGTCTTGTCTTGCCTGTTTTGTGATGCGTGAGACGGTTAAAGGGAAGTTTACGGGTATACTATACGTACTGCTGTACGGCCGCACCTAGTGCGAAGGCATGGTATTACGTAGGCTATTAATGCATCACGGTGTGTTATCTCTGTATCGTAGTCTGTGACCGCAGAGCTCGTATCTTTCTAGGGTGAAGAATCAGCACGGACACTGGGCTTGCTGGATGTCGACGAGTAGAAGAACGGTTTAATGTGAAGAACACACACACGCACACCAGGTACTATTACGGGGGTACATAGTTAACAGGACCTATGGTGTACTAGGTACATAACAACCTATATATTTGCCTATTTTTACTAACAAAATTTGGTCCCGTTAACTATGGACCCGTAATAATAGTAAATACCGGTACATGGTACTGGTAGCATATAGCATCTACTGCTGCTGCTGTAGTTTTTCTAACGTTGTGATACGTCACTTAAGGAGCGTTACCTGTCCCCCAGAACCTTTTTTTTTTTCTACAAAAATGGACACTTATTGTAGTCACGCCTTTTATTTAATAGGGCAAAAACTGCAGTCCCGTTCCAGGGACAAAGCACTCTAATTTCAAGTAGTTTGTCCCCGAAACGAGACTGCGGTTATCGTAGGTATTGCTCGAAATACAGAGTATGTTGTTGTAAAACGAAAATGAGGTCCACGATACTGGGCGGAAATGTAGGGACCGCTTGGTCTTCATTTCAAACTGTAAGCGGTCCGTATGTTTCCGTCCAAAGTGGTAGAAGAAATATTTCGGCGAAAAAAAGATGGGCGCACATAATTGTTTCGTGTTGTGTTCTCCTGTCTCTTTTGGCTGGTATTTAATATTACGGGGGGCCATAGTTAATAGGACCAAATATTGTTGCTGAAAATACGTAAATATTTAGTTTTTTTGTGTGTACCGTGGGCCCTATTTACTATGGTCCCCCGTAATAGCTTCTTTGCGGTGTCTCTTCTTTCTTTCGGTTGGTTTTGGTTTATTATTGGTACGAGTCTCTTTTGTTCTGTTTTGTATTGTTTTGGTACGCGCGTAGTGTATGGTTGTATGATTGTGGACCTCTCTACGTACCTTGTTTTTTTCGATTGTACCTGGTATACGAAAAAATTAAAAATTAAAAAAAAAGACAGCTATCGGCTGTGAGATAGAAAGATTTCGTGAAAAAATCGTCTTCGCAAGCTGTGTGATTGATTGCGTGTAGGAAAAGAAAGATCACACCAAGCTTACAAAAATGAGTTTTTTTTAGTACAATTTCGATCTCGAAAGCTTTTTTCATCCTTCTTCTTTCTCAAACATGATGATATACGCACGGTATATATGTGAAGGTATCCACTTCTGAGCTACCGCGGTAAAATGATGGATCGATTGCCCAGCCCAAGGTATACCTTACAGCATTCATTCTGCATGCGCATGAGCGAGTTTTTTGTTTGTGGCTTGTCTGGTCTTCGGTTTCCTTTTGCTTTTTTTGCGGGTGACTTGGAAAGCCGAAAGACGTTATGTTTCACAGCGGGAACAACCTTCAAATTGTTGGGATCGTTGTCCTATCTGTTGAGCAAGCAACAGTCCGCCACTCCACCTGACCCTACCCTACTCCACCCCACCCCACCCCATCCCCCGGATATATAGCCTACGCTCTGCCCCTAGTTATCGCCGTCGGTCAAACAGAGGCCCCTCTGATCGTACCCCTCGAACAAGCAGTAGAGCTAACGACCACTTATTCGAAAAAAATGGTTGACACAGTCTGTGTACAGAGACAAATGGATGAACGCTGCTGGTGTATTCAGTACATAGCTGATTTTGGTCTGATTGGATTTAGCAGTTACTCCAAGTCCATGCGGTCGGATTTGCGGCCAGTTGAAAAAAAGTCGCTTTTTTTTGGCACACGTTCGCACGCGAGCTTTTTTTTTTCCCCCGAAAACTTTGGGAAATTGGTGTTTTCTCGTCGAAGAGGATGGGTCGGACTTTTCAAGGTCTACATATCCAGAACAGCTTCCCGCTTCTCCAGCCGCCCAGTCGCAGAAAATCGCCGTCGGCACTTTTTTGATCCACCTGCGTCCGATTCGGTTACGATCGTGGGTCGGATCCAATCTTTACGATCGTAGGCGAAATTTGACGCAGCTGGATCGAAGAAGTACTCGAGAAACGGGCGGAAGTTCGACCGACCCATTCTGAGGCGAGAAACGCCAATTTCGTATACTTTCGGGCAAAAATGATCTCGTGTAAACGTGCCGAAAGCGACTTGTTCAGCTGACTGCAAATCCGACTGCATTTAAGAATTGGCGTCAGGGTTGTAGTTGTATTCGTGGACGTGAACATTGTGTATCAACATTTTGCCGAGTACCACTATGTGGTAAGCCAACCTACTATCTGGAAATGCATTTTTTTGTTGACACCTCGCCGCCCCCAGTAATGCTCCCAACTTGGCCCACAGCTGCGACAAGATGGTGCTTTGAAGTATGTAAACACGTATCAACACACAGTTTTGTACAAAAAAAAAAAAAAAAACGTTTTTCGACGAAATCCTCGGCCTCATCTGCAGATAGATCAGATAGATCATCTGCAGTAGATCCTACGTTTTGCCGTTATGATTGCCTTGTGCTGGAGCGATATCACTACAGATTCCACCCGGCCAAAACTTATTGCTCAGAGAGCCGTTCGCGTAACACGATCCCACCTCTGGCAACCATTATTTCAGAGTAGCTCGTGCAGGTCCGTATAAATCAGGGACCTGGTTTAGCGTCTGCCCCTAGGGAGATAGATCTACGTCAGAAAAAAAAGGGGGGGGATACGACCTGCCCGATTTAGGTGAGAGGAGCGTGTAAGATGTCAGGGATTTGATCGTGCTCCGAACAATGTACATCGCAAAGTAGGGATCTGACCTGTAACGCCCCCGCCCCCCCTTGCGCGTTCACCCCCGCGGCCGCCTCCCGCATCAACTCCCTCCCACCCCGCGTTCCCGCTTTAGACCTGGAGATCCATCTGCCACGTGCCCTCTCCGTATTACGTTTCGAGGAGGCAAGCGTCATACTACCGCCGCGGGTACGGTGAAGGTCAGGGTAGGGGCAGGGGCAGAGGGAGGGGGAGGGGGAGGGGCAGGGGCAGGGGACGCGGCCGAGGTGGAGGATCGAGCGAGCCAAGGACGGCGCCGGTGGTGAGGGTCGTCCGCGCAGTACGAGAGGAAGGAGAGAGGAGGAGGGGGGGGGGGGGGGGGAGGGTGAAAGAGGCAGAAGAGGAGGAGGAGGAGGAGGAGGAGGCGGAGGCGGCGGAAGAGAGTGACGGGAGCGAGGGGAGAGATGGGGATGGAGACGACGAGTGGTCTCCTTCCGCGCGGCCGCACAAGCGGAGGCGTTTCTTCGGCCTGCCTCCCAAGACCGACCCCGAGAGGCGCCCTAGCCGGAGCCGGAGCCGGCGGAACGCCGGGGGCGCGGGTGGAGGTGGGGGCAGCGCCAACCCTCTATCCTTGTCGCTCTCGAAAGCGGCGGCCTCACCTCCACCCGCCTCGAATGAGGGGGAGGAGGAGGAAGAAAGGTTGGGTGCTGCGAGGATTCGCTCTACCTCTTCCCGCGCCTCGTGCGCGCTCGGCCGAAGGGGCGCCTTGAGGTCAACCAGGTCGAACGCGGCGGCGGCAGCGGCGGCGGCGGCGGCGGCGGCGGGGAGGGAGGGGGAGGGGAGCGCGGAGGCGGGGGTGGAACGAAAGCGCCGGTCCGCGCGCCTTCGGCTTTGCCCTGGAGGGGTGGCGGAATCGTCCTCGGCAATGGCGGCAGCGGCAGCGTCGGAGGCTAGGGATCGCCGCGCCGAAGGGAAAGAAGAGTGCCGCGTCCGCCGCGGCAAGGTGGGGAGCGATGCCCGCGTAACCCGCGGCAGCAAGCTCGCGGCGGAGGCCTCCCGTAGGCCTATCCGCGGCTGGCATAATCTGGCCCCGCCACGGAACGGGGTAGCCGGCGGTGGCGGCGGCGGCGGCGGGGGTGCGGGACGCACGATGGGCGCGTCGAAGGGCGTGCCTTTTCACACATTAGCCCGCCGAGGAGGTGGTGATCTGGCGGAGGGTGGAAGCGGTAGCGGCAGCTGCGGCAGCAGTAGCAGTTCGGCCGGCGGCTGGCCGGGGGGAGGGGGAGGGTTCAGGCGCTGCTTCAGTCGACGTCGTGGGGGTGAGCGAGGGATGACGGAGGGGGACGGAGCGAAGCGGCATTCGTGCCGGGAGTTCGCGTGCCCGAGGCGGGCTCGGTACGGGACCCCCCCGGCTGGCTGCCGGCGCACTGCGTGGAGCACCGGCGGGACTGGGAGGTTTTTCTCAAGGTGAAGCTTGTGATTGATTGTTTGGTTGGTTGGTTGACCGGTTTGTTCGTTGGTTGACTATTACGGGGGACCATAGTAAACAGGACCAAATATTGCTAGTAAAAATAGGTAAATATATAGATTTTTGTGTATACCATAGATCCTATTAACTATGGACCCCCGTAATTGTTGGTTGGGTGGTTGATTATTGGTCGATTGTTTGACGAGCTGAGTGTTTGATGGATTGATTGATTGTATTCCCCATCTCACTATCATCGTACCTCTCCCCTCCCCCCCCCCTTCCCCCCCCGCCTTCCCGCCCCTACCAAAACCACCCCGTAGTATGCCTCCTGTCTTTCGGAGGGCTGCATGGAAAAGCCGAGGTACGGGATCCGCGGAGACCGCTCCCGCGTTTACTGCGCGCGGCATCGCGTCCCCGGCGTGGTAGGACTAGCCTCGGTTGGCTGGAATTTTCCCGATGGTCCCCGAGGCGGATGGGTGGAGGCCGAAGAGGACGGGATGGGGGTACCCGTAGACTCGGACGCTGACGAGGCGGCGGAGCTGGAGTTTAGGGCGGCCGTGGCGGCTGTAAGAAAGGCTAGAAAAGCTAGAAAGGTGGCGGCGGAGGCAGCGGAAGTGGCGGCGGCGGCGGCGGATGCAGCAGTAGCGGCGGCGGCGGCGGCAGCTGCAGAAGAGCAGGAGGAGGAGGAGGAGGAGGAGGAGGAGGAGGAGGGACGAGGAGGACGAGGACGAGGACGAGGAGCAGGAGGAGGAGAAAGCGGTGGGAAGCGGGGGGGGGGGCGATGGCGGTGGGGCCGCGGACGGCGGCAGAGACGGCGGCGGGTCTGGGGCCTGCTCGTGTTGACTCTTTGGAATTGCCGACCGCGGTAGCGGTGGCGGCGGGGGAGGGGGTCGGGTCATTGTCGGTGCAGGTAAAAGGGCGGACGCTGCGGCAGCGGCGGCGGTCGTGCATGGCGGCGAGCGACCAAACTACCGCGAGCATCAAAGCTGAGGAGGGCGGGAGGGAGGACAGGAAGAGGAAAAGTGGAAGGGGAGGGCAAGATGATGATGGGGAGGAAGGGCTGGAGGTTGGTTCGCGGACGCACCACGCGCGGGCGGAGAGGGCCGGGAGGGCGGCCAAGAGGAAGTTGGTGTCGGACGGGGTTAAGGGCGAGCTTGGGAGAGGGAGGGGGGAGGGTCCGCTGGAGAATCGACAGAGTGGGGGTCACGATGGTGTAGATAACATGGCTGAGGATACTGCGGACGCGGCTGAAGCTGCTATGGCTGCAGAAGCTGAGACCGAAGCGGCAGCAGCAGCAGCCGTGGCGGAAGCGAAAGCGGCGGCGGCAGCGGAAGCAACAACAGCAGCGGCGGAGAAGAAAGCAGCAGCAGCAGCGGCGGCGGCGGCGGCGGCAGCAGCGGCGGCGGCAGCAGCGGCAGCGGCAGAAGCAGCGGACAGAAAGGAGGAAGAGGAGGAGGAAGTACGCCTCCTCGCGGAGGAAGAGTCGCGGTTCGCGCCGGGCCGCTTCGTTTTTCTCGTGCCCCCGAAGAAGTGCGACAGGCCGATTCTCGTCGGAAAAATCGTCACTGCTTCGCAGGCAGCAGCGCCGCCGCCTCCGCCCCCACCCCCGTCGTCTCCCCCCCCCCGAACCATCCCGGTTTCCTCGGCTACATCGCTGCTTCTGGCTAACGCCGCAGCACTCATGGAAGGCGCGACGGGCGTGCCGGGCCCGACGACGTGCGGCCCGCCTCTCGCCCCCACCGCTGCCGCGGCCGCTGCTGCCGTCGCTGCCGCGGCTGCTGCGGCGGCGGCTGCCGCGCCGGAGGAGGGGGAGGAGGTGCTGGCGGGAGCGCGGGGGCTGGGTAGGAAGGGGGCCCTCCCCGGCGGTAATCTTGACGAGGATAAGAGGTGGATACACGTGCACTGGCACACGCCGGCGAGTCTGAGAAGATTAGACTACTGCAGGTGAGCGAGAGGACTGGCGGGGGGGGGGGAGGGGGAGTGTGGGGGGGTGGGGTTCGTTTTTTTTATTTTTTTTTTTTTTTTTTTTTTTTATTTGTTTTTTTTTTTTTTTTTTTTTTTGGGGGGGGGGGGGGGAGGGGGTTGTGGGTGTTCGTTTGGTCTTTTTAAATGACAGTTACGTACCGGTTGGTGCCCTTGCCTGCGGTGGATTCTGTGACCCTTGACTTCTGAGGTTGTAAGTGTTGACGCACCAAGCTCGCCTCTTCTCTGCCCTTACCTTGTGGGAGGACGATAATGTATTACCTTGAACTTCCATCCATAAGACTGCCATGCAGCCTGGGCTACCGTCACGTGAGTGAGGTTACGAACAGGGGGGGTTGGGGAATCATGGGGATCTTGGGTAGGGTCAAGAGGGCTGGCGGGGGGAGACGGGTGTTTTTCGGGGGGGGGGGGGGGGGGGGGGGCGTACTCATTTGTTGATTGCCTTAGTCATTTGACCATTGACCACGCATCCCTTTCGAGACGGGGGGCGGGGGGGGGGGGGGGCTGTGTTGTTTGAGTGTTAGAGGGTTGGGCTTTCATGGAGGTTTGGGCACCATTCGGGAATATGTTTGGGGTCTGGATTTTGGTTTGGTTTTGGGTTTTTACATGTTGGGGTTTGGTCGAAACAGTAGTTTGTTTTGTGGGAGGTTTTGTTTTGACTTTTTTTTGCTTTTTCGGTCCGGATTTGGTTTTGTTTTTTGATGCGCGTGCTGAGATAAGGGTACGGACATACGAAATTTGTCCCTAAGTAAGAAGGAAGATTTGTATTCGCTGCTTGTGTTCGAGCTGTCCTTATGGTTATATAGGGACGGAGTGGTGGCACGTTTCACCTATATGCCAATATGTCCCTAAATATAATCACCGTTTTCTCACTAATATTCAATGAAAACGGTCCCTATATGTAGGGACAGAGTGGTGGCACTTTTCACCTATGTACCAGTATGTCCCTAAAAAAAAATGACCGTTTATTGACTCATATTCAATGAAAACGGTCCCTGTATGTAGGCACAGAGTGATGAAGCTTTTCGGGCTGACAGGCTCTTAAGATGAGGAACTATTAATATGTATATACATATATGCCCAATTTCGTCGGAGTACCGTTCCTGTGTGTTTTACCATGTTTGTTTTATTACGATTTTTGTACGTACACCTAAGCGGTGGGATCTCGCTCATCGGGCTGCACTTTCATCCCTTCCACACCGCGGACAGATCATGATCTAGATCATCTATTGATAGTTCCTCGCCTGCCCTTCACCCAATAACAAACCTACAGTAGCATTTTGATTGACCCTCAACCCCCCCCCTCCCCTCTGTGCCTCCTAAGGGGTCCGTTTACCCCGGATTTCGTCAAGAGGACCGGGAACAAAGCAGGGGGGTGGGGTCCGTTCGTCACCAAGATAAGAAAATCGTCTGTCGGAGTTACAAGCGCAGGGCTGTTGTCCAGCCGCTGCATCCCCGCCGATGCCCTCAAAGAGCTCGGCCTCTAGACGGTGGACAGAACGGGATGGGATGTAATAGGACGAGACGACATGGGGGACGGGACGGGAAGAGGCGGAACGAGATGGGATGGGACGGGACGCGACGGGAAGGGACGGGACGGGACGGGAAAAAATCCCATCCTGGCCTGCTGTCGTCCCGCTCCATGCCCGTGATTCTCTTGGTGAGCTCGGCTTCTGCACTGGGCGCGCGGGACTGACTTGAACGGGATGCGATGGGAGGGGATGGGATAGGAGGGGGTCGGATGGTGTGTGACAGAACGGGACGGGACGGGAAAGCTCTCCCGTCGTGGGCTGCTGTCGAGCTGCTGCATCCCCGTAGCTGCCCTTTCAAAGAGATTGGTGTCGAGGCGGGGGACGGGACGGGATGGGACTATACGGAACCGAATGGGATGGGACGGGAGGGGACAAGACGTGACGGGAAATTTTTCGCCTCTTGTCCCTGGAGGGATACACACACCACGTTGGTCGGCTGGCGAGCTGCATGGGCGGCTGCTCTAGCAATGTCTGACGGGCAGGCCAGGCTAGGACAAGACTAGGCTAGACTAGGGCAAACTAAGGCAGACTAGGCGAGGCTAAGCTAGGCTAGGCTAGGCTAGGCTGGGACAGGCTAAGACGGCACTGAATAGTTCAGGATATGTGTCCGGATGAAGACGAAGGGAGGGAGGAGCGGGAGCGGGGGGGGGACTGGGCGAGGCAGGGGCGGGGTGGAGGGGGGGGGGGGGAAGCGCGGGCAGGGGCGAGAGCGGCGTGCTTGACCGGCTCCGTTTCCTCCCGCCTTCGGCTGGGTTTGGGGTGCTCGGTGCACGAGCGGCAGGTACCGTGTAAACTAACGCGGTACTGTGACCGTGGGTACCCGCCTGTTAGGGGCGAGATGAGCCCGGGAGAAAGAAGCTTCTTTCTGTGGCTTCTTCTTTTCTTCTTATTTTCTTCTCGTTCTGCTCCTTCTTTAATTTCTTCTTGGTTACGATTTTTCTTCTTCTAATTTTTTTTTTTTTTTTCTTCTTGTTCTCATTTGGCGGTTTCGTTCCCGCTTCCCCCCCCCCCCCCCCCCCCCCCCCCACCGCTTTAGCCACGCTTGCAGGGTACAACCATAAGATGCTATATACGAGGGGACCGCGGTTTGACCCCCTTGACTGACCGCCAAACCACACTAGGACCTAAATAACAAGACCGAAAGACCCCTTTTGACGCGTCAAAAAAAAAGCGGTCTCCTGTTGTGGAGGAACTTGGTAGTCAGACCCCAAATATGCCCCTACTTGATTTCTTGTCTGTGGGTGGGGTTGGTGCGAACGTCGTGTACCGGAGTGGCCGGCAAGAACGGTTTCGCGGCGCGCTGATTGGCTGCAGCTGAGTTTTTTTTTTTTTTCTGGACAAGATAAGGCGGCGTGGTGCCCCTTTTGCTGTCTGGACGCATGTGTACTATAAACGGTGTTCGTGGATGTTTGCGGTTGGTTTTCGGGAGGGGGGGATAGTGGTGGCAGCTCATAGCAGCAATGGTGCCGGTGGCAGTGATAGCATTAGCTCTAGCAGCGGTGCCGGCTGCAGTAGCAGCAGCAGCAGCAGCGGCAGCAGCAGCGGCAGCAGCAGCGGCAGCAGTTGCGGCAGCGGTGGTGATGGTAGCAGCAAAGCAGCAGCAAAGTTACAGCAGCAGCGGCAGCAGCGCCGCCACTGCCTGTGCTCCTTCTGCTGCTGCTGCTGCTGCTGCTGCTGCTGCTGAATTAGTTTCACTGCTGCTGTTTTTTTTTTTGTCGTGCGCGTTCGTTCGTGGGCGTGTTCGGGTAGGTGGCTGACGGGTGGATGGTGCGTTTGATGTCGGTT
Source organism: Macrocystis pyrifera (assembly GCA_031763025.1). Taxonomy (NCBI): domain Eukaryota; class Phaeophyceae; order Laminariales; family Laminariaceae; genus Macrocystis; species Macrocystis pyrifera. The sequence goes on from JASSKH010000016.1 coordinate 3,606,965, forward strand.
TAGTGTTGGTCTGTGTTTGTGGGCGTAAAAGTGCATGTTGCTCGAGAGCATGTGCATGTATGAGCGTGCGATTTCTTTTTGTGAATTTTATCGCACTACTGCTGTAAAACTTTGTTTTTGTGTGCGATACTCTGTCCGTGGAGGACATTCACGTGTTTAGCTGTGCCAGAACAGAACCCCCCCCCCCCCCCCCCCCCCCCCCCTCCTCCCCACCTACACCACCACCACGACCACCCCCGACGATCGTGGGGGCTGTAGCGGTGGCGGCGGTGGTGCATCTTGTGGTGGCGCGCGCATCCTAGAGAAGCCGCCCTCTGGCTGATCGTTCCAGGTCTGGCTTTGCTGCGATTAAGGGGGGCATGGGAGATGGGGGGGAGGGGCGCGTTGAGTTAACCCCTGCAGATGCACCCACGTTTTTTTGGACAAACTAATTGGGTTCAGTGTGGGATCGGTTTTCCAGTAGTAAAAGGCTTGGGGGGGGGGGGGGGGGGCAGGGGGAGGGGGGCGTCAATATTGTTGGTTTTGGTGACAAATGGGGTGGGATGGCTATTACCTGGAATGGGAGTAATTGTCGTGCGTTGTGGTCCAGATGCGACGATCGGTGTACGTCAAGTGTGTGCGTGGGGTCTGTCGCGCGCGTATGTCTCCCTCTCCTCTCTCTGTCTCTCTTGAGGACTGACCGGGACCCGTGCTGTACCTGTTGTACTTTTAGGGTGCCATGTGTACCAGGTACCTTGGGGTACGAAGCCGAGACGTTTCTCTCGCTTTTTGCCTGAATCAGGGGCGGCGCACCTACCGCCTGCGTGGGAAAAGAACCCCTATTGGTACAGTACTTCTACTATTAATGATGGGTTTCGCGCATGCAGCACACACGAAAAAGCCTGCCTGAAGAAGGAAACCCTATTATAGTACTTTTACTGTTAGTACTGGGTACCACAAAACTGCTGTCGCGTATTCAAGAAGCGGCGGCGGCAGTGGTGGTACTCCATTTGTTGTTGTAGTGAGCTGCTGCTGCGCTGAGCGCGGGGGGGGGGGGGGGGGGGGGGGGGGGGGCGAACAAAAGGAGACGGGGCGGAGGTTCTTGGAGCTTAAAGCACGTTTGCTCTGAATATAGAGGAAGCTGATACGCAACGGCAAAGAGATAAACCAACAAGAAGAAAAGCCGAAGGAGAAAGGTTGAAAGAGAAGACCGAACAAGGGGGGGGGGGGGGGGGGGGGGGGGGAAAGGGGAGACGAGGAGGAGGAGGAGAAGGAGGGTGAGGAAGAAGGGGGGGGGGGGGGGGGGGGGGGGGGGGGGGGGACAGTGAATGACAGTGACAGGTATTACCACTTTTAGTTTTTTAGCGTTTATTCGTCTTGGGAGAATGAGCCGCCTAGAATGATGGTCGTGGAGAAGTGGCCCAGTTAGGCCGCTTGTTTGCAAACGAGCAATACACGAAATAAAGAGATAAGGGAGGGTGGGAGGGAGGGAGGGTGGGGGGTTGATTGCCGGTAGGGGCCACGATCGGGGGTACAGTAGTATAAAATAGTTGCAGGAGGAGGAGGAGGCAGTTGTGGAGGAGGTGAAGCACGGCACGCCAAGAGAAGCGTTCGGCACAAGGCGAAGCGCCACTGTATCTCTATAAATACATGTAATATATGCTGGAGCTATATGGTATGTTGGACGGGCGAATACATGGTCTGACACCGCTCTCGTGTCCGCAATTGCAGGGACCATTAATCCCCAGAAGGTCCTGACATCTTCGGACAGAGTGGTGCATACATCTTAATATTATTATCCCCGTTCGGGGCTTTGATTCATACTTGTTAATAGCTTTATAGCATATAGAGGGGGAGCGTGACAGACATACATGTATGGTGACGTGTATATCTATACTTCGTATAGATATATACAGCATCGATCTTAAAGCAGCGCAAGCTGGCTGCTACGCATCCCCCGCGGTGCCCGACTTTTCGCTATAAGAGCATCGTCCGAGCAAAACGCCGGGCGCATGCTGGTCGTACGATACGGGCAAGCTCTTCTATATGCCGTGCTATTATTTCTTACTTGACGGGGTCCTTCAGAGCGATGCCTTGCAGGGGTGGTGTTTTTTTTTTATTTTCTGACCTCCTCGCACATAAGGCTCAATGTACCACCCGAAGCATGACTCCAGAGAGGTTTAGTGCGCGCGACCCGGACAACACTGCCATGCGCTATTAATAGCTACGTATGTAGTCCTAATATGTATTCTTATTGTGGGATTTTGTGTCTGTAATTTGATTGGTGGAGGCGGGGGGGGGGGGGGGGGGATGTACTCATTATCGTGCATGACCGTAGTCGTATGACCATTGACCCTCGTATCCCTACAATGCCGGGACGGAGCACGTCGGGTTTTCACCGACCAGGCAGACATCGCTTGCACCAAGCGCGAAGCGCCGTGAGGTGTTGGGCGAGTCGCATGAAGGGTGAGCTGCATCCTACTAAGACCGCTTCTGCGGCGGATTTTCTTGCATATGGATAACAGCATCAATGAAAATTGATTTAACTTCTGGTGTGGCCACTTCCAGAGACAGCAATGGGTTCACTATGTAACTGCCTCGTGGGTGCCTCGCCATATACACACTACGTGATACGATCATCCCCCTTGTTGTGCGGAGTAAAGGTTCTCCCCGCACAAAAATGATCTAACTTGACCGCCAGCCGTGGTAACCGCCAAAAAAAAAACAAAAAAAAAACGGTACCCTGGCTGTCTAGCTCACGCAATGAGAGGCGTGTTTTACCGACGCCAACCCAACCTATATTCTCAGTTTGTAGAACTGAGTCTCTGTTTTAGTAAATGCAAATCTGTCTGTCTGTCCGCAAGGCTTATATTTTGGAACATTTTCCAATGGCCAATATATATGCTCGTTACAGATGATGTTCGTACGACGTATTCGACCCTTACGGACCTTATATACTGAAACATACCATACCACCAGGCAAATTCAGCCATAAAATACATCCACGACATCGTACCATGGTGCCATACCGCAAACGTACCATACCATATACTGTGTTTTTCCCGTACCATACCGTCAACACATACCATACCACATACGGTGGTTTTCCCATATACCATACCACCAACATATCCCATATCCCCATATACCATACCAAAGTATCCCATATTCCCATATACAATACCACACAACATATCCCATATTCCCATATACCATCCATATACCATACCACCAACTTATCTCATATCCCATACCGAGTTGGGGAGACGTCTATACACCAGACCAGGTGCCTGCTACTGCTGTAGTGCCGTCATGTTGTGCAAGGGTGGCGATGAATACAACAGTTGGCTCAGACGCCCATACCGAGTTGGGGAGATGTCTATACACCAGACCAGGTGCCTGCTACTGCTGTAGTGCTGTCTTGTTGTGCAAGGGTGGCGATGAATACAAGAGTTGGCTCATACGCTTGGGCCCTACGCTCAGTGCGCATTGGTCGCTGGTGTGCACGAAATAGATGAAAAACATTATCTACGAGTACTATTACGGGGGTCCATAGTTAACAGGACCTATGGCATACATAAAAACCTATATATTTAGGTATTTTTACTAACAATATTTGGTCCTGTTTACTATGGTCCCCCGTAATACTACTGCTGTATACGTCTCGAATGGCAAAAAATGGGCTTTTTTTCAGGTTTGGGAGGATACCGTAGGACGCCGCCGGCAAGCTTTTGCCCCCTAGAGCATTTGTCCACTTTCTATCTTCGATGCCGTCATCTATACTAGTTGATCTTTCCCGCCACCGAGCGGGTTGCCCGTGGGCTGAGTCTCTGTCGAGAGCCAACTCTTGTATTCATCGCCACCCTTGCACAACAAGACGGCACTACAGCAGCAGCAGGCACCTGGTCTGGTGTATAGACGTCTCCCCAACTCGGTACGGGATATGGGATATGTTGGTGGTATGGTATATGGGAATATGGGAAAACCACCGTATGTGGTATGGTATGTGTTGACGGTATGGTACGGGAAAAATACAGTATATGGTATGGTACGTTTGCGGTATGATACCATGGTAGGTACGATGTCGTGGATGTATTTTATGGCTAAATTTGCCTGGTGGTATGGTATGTTTCAGTATATAAGGTCCGTAAGGGTCGAATACGTCGTACGAACATCATCTGTAACGAGCTTATATATCGACCATTGGAAAGTGTTCCAAAATATAAGCCTTGCGGACAGACAGACAGATTTGCATTTACCAAAACAGAGACTTAGTTCTACAAACTGAGAAATGGTACAGATCCCACCCACGGGTTAAAATATGTCCAACTACCATGCAGATTATATATACGCATCTTCAGGCCGACAACATGAGCTATTTTCTGCTGTAGATCACACAGATCACACAGATCATCACGAATCATCTATCTTGCCCGAATGATATATACTGTGCGTAGATCACCAGGTGGGAATCGATGTTATGGTATTGCTTTGAATGAGGCTGAAAGGCTGGTGATTATCTGGGTTCAGGCACCGGGATCGTATTTACAGTACTTGGGAGGCGTATCTTAGATGGAAAACCAGGGGTTTTCCGAGGAGTTTTCCAAGCGAGGCACGAGCTTGGGTCTCAGTCTCCGTGTGCACGAAAGGAATAAAGCTGCTCTTCTTCTATCTCTAAACAAACAACACACGTGTGTACCAACGAGTACCGACTTAATAGGCAAACCTTTTCAGGGATACAAAGTGTCCCGACCTTGATCTTAACAAGTGGCGTCGACGGCAGGACAAAGACCTTGATCTTAACATCGAGTATCTGTCCGACAAAGGTGTGAAACCAATAAATAACTTTTACGTTCAAAACGAAGACAAGGTAAGGACCTTGTGAAATTCTCCAAACGAATACACCCCCAACGACTCTTCTTACTTCTACTCCCGTCCACCTCGGACGGATCGTGATCTATCTGCGCACAGCAGATCATCTATCAGTTCCTCGCCTGCCGTAGTGAGACATTGTGTGCAGAGAGGATATGTGCAAAGTACAGATCCAACCCAGGAAACATGTGCGGTAAGTACGGGTAGATCATGCAGATTATACGGGTCCCATCCGGCAACATGAGCTAGATCATACGAGCACAAAAGATCGCGAATACATCTGCCTCCCGAAGGATCTGTTAATGATCAAGGGGGAATCGAAGACATGTCTGAGAGGTGTGCACTATTTTACAGGTAAAAGCTGATGTCGTCCCGGTGCATTGAAGCAACTCGACGCGAGTCGACGAGAGGAGGAAGGGCTAAAGTCTTCTTTCCCGCGATACCAATACAAGGCGCGAACTGTAATGGGGAAGGGGGCCAGGTGGGGGGGGGTGTACTCGATAGGAGAGATGTACTCGATCTCATGCATGGCCGTAGTCGTATGACCATAGACCCTCGCATCCCTGCAATACCGGGACGGAACATGTCGAGTTTTCACCGACCAGGCAGACATTGCTTGCACCAAGCGCGAAGCACCGTGAGGTGTCCGGCGAGTCGCATGAAGGGTGAGCTGCATCCTACTAAGAACCGCTTGTGAGGCGGACTTGCATATGGATGACAGCCTCAATGAGTTAGTTTAATTTCCGGTGTAGCCACTTCCGGAGACAGCAATGGGGGTACTATGCAACTGCCTCTTGGGTGCCTTACCTTGAACACTACGTGATACGATCAATTCCCTTGTGCAAGTAAAGGTTCTTTACCTCGCACAAAATATCTAACTCGACCACCAGCTGTAGGCGACCGCCAAAAAAAAAAAAAAAAAAAAAAAAAAAACGGTGCCCTGGTTGTCTAGCTCACGTAGTGAGCGGCATGTTTTACAGTGTCGTTGCCAACCGACGCCAACCCAACCTATATATAACCTATATAGAAGATTGCTGAAACTCCCAAAACGCCGAGAATTCGACAGGCAGCTTTTCTTATCCGATGGAGAGCGTCGACACCGAATAGTCGAGAGGGTCGTTTCCACTCTTAACCAACCTTCCCAGCCTCGTAACACGTCTGGCATGGTTGAGTTTTTCACCACAACTGTCATGAATGCTGTTGAGAAAGAGGTGCCACCTCCACCACGTCGCCACCACCGAAACGGTTGGTGTGAGACCCCCGAAACGGTGGCCGCTTTCAAAGTAGCATGGACAGCGAGGGAGGATGCGAGACAGCTCTTGCGTGTCTACCCCCGAGATAGTACAGCGTGGAAGAAGTTGAGATCCGCCTGTGCGAATCTGCAGGAAGTGGTCAATGCGTATTTTGAAGAGTACCTCGCTGAAACCGAGAAATTCCTCGCGAATTCCGATCAACGAGGGTTCTACAAGCACCTGAAGAGTACGGTAGGGTTGCAAGGTACGAAAGCGAGGAGTGAACAGTTTATCATGGACGAGGATGGCACGCTGTTGCGGGATCAAGCGCGAATTCGTGAAAGATGGGCGGGGCACTACCACAAACTATTGAACACGAAATCGCTGAAACTTGACCCCACGATCATCGACCTAGTGCCACCACGACCGCTGAAACTATCCCTTGGAAATGAACCATCCATTGACGAGATGATGGAAGCAGTGAAGGGTATGTCAAACTGGAAAGCCGTTGGACCAGATGGTCTCCCGGTCGAAGTACTGAAACTTGACCACCCCGCTTTCGTGCAGTATTTTCACAGTATCCTTGTTAACGTTTGGGCAACGGGAGAAGTCCCCCAGCAATGGAAAGATGCGATCATAAAAACCCTTCATAAAAAGAAGGATAGAACTGATTGCAACAACTACAGAGGTATTTCGCTTGTTGCTCACGCAGGCAAGGTGTTGCTGAAAATCGTTGCGTCCCGTCTAAGCAGCTACTGCGAGACCGAGCATATACTCCCTGAAGAACAGTGCGGCTTCCGCCCCGCACGGTCAACAGTCGATATGCTGTTTGTCGTGCGCCGGTTGCAGCAGCTCGGGCGGCAGAAGAAAATCCCCCTGTACATGTGCTTCATCGACTTGCAGAAAGCGTACGACTCTGTCGACCGAGAACTGTTGTGGGAGGTACTCACACGCCTTGGTGTACCAACCAAGATGCTCACAATCATTCGCAATTTTCACGAAGGCATGCGGGCTCGCGTGCGTGCGGATGACGGTGAACACTCGGACTGGTTCAATGTAACCCAGGGGCTGCGGCAAGGCTGCGTACTATCGCCGTTACTGTTCAACGTGTTCTTCGCCGCTGCGATACACATCGTGCTGGTACGCCTCAGCAAAGACGAATGCATCACAAGGGATTTGGTTCATCTCGAAGAGGACAGGGTTGTCGGAAAAGAGGAACCGTTGGCATGCGTGCAAAGGGCTGTGTGGGGCATGTTGTATGCAGACGACGCAGGAATAGTCTCGAAGTCGGCGGAAGGCCTTGCAAGAATGATGACAGTCATCGTGACTGTCTTCGAAGCAGTAGGTCTCACGGTATCCGAGAAGAAGACAGAGACGATGTTCCTACGAACACCGGATCAGACGTTTACCACCTCACCGCTCGCGATCGAAGCTGCAGGCCAAAAGTATAAACAGACGACCCAGTTTTTGTACCTAGGAGGCATTATCCACGAGAACGCTGACCTCTCCTTCGAAGTCGAGCGACGAATCCGTCTGATGCGGGCATGCCTCAAACGGTATGGTCCGGAACTGTACGATAGGACGAACGCACCGCTTAGTCTGAAAGTCCGGATGCTGAAGGCCGAGGTGATTTAGACCTTGCTGTACGGGTGCGTGACGTGGACCCTCAATGCGGACCACTTCGCCAAGCTTCGATCAGCCCACCACGAAGTCCTTCTGCGAGTCATTGGTTTCCAGCGCCGACTACGCACCGACCACACAACCCTCTCGTATGCGAAGGCGCTCAGGATAACACGATGCGAAAGTATCGAAACGACCATCCGTAAACGGCGACTCTTCTTTGCGGGGGCTGTGGTGCGGCAACACGAGGGGCGATTGCCCAGTCGGTTGATGTTCGGGACGATCGCTGGTGGGGGGAGCCCGAAACCAGGCGGGCAGCCCAAGACTTGGCCTAGGGCCATTGCTGAGGACCTTAGAGTGTTCAAAGCCACCGAGGGATCAACGGAAGACTCCCCCTTAGTCTTTGGAGTTGGGACCGCACTGTGGCCCACTGCAGCAAAACAGACGGGAAAGTGGTACCGGGGAATCCTCGAAGCAGCTGAACAGTTCATGGGCAGGTGGCACGAGGCTGAGGCAAAGCTGAGTAGACAGCGCCGTGCATCCGCTGCAGGTAGTGTTAGAGGGAATGGGGGGAGGGGTAACAGCAGGAGGGGTAGAAGGAACACCGTACAAGTGTATGGGGGCAGGGGGGGGAACAGGAGGAGTAGAAGGGAAACCGCGGTAGAAGAGAGTAGCAGAGAGACCGCAGATAGGGTAGCAAGGTACCAGGCCGACTAATAGGTTGGACTTTTCTTTGCTACTCGTACCGCCAACTGCTGCGGCCGTTCAGTATGCATTTTGATTTTTTTCCCTTCTTATCCTTATGAAAGAAGTACTACATAGTGGGTGGGTGACGAGCGTATTTTGGCCCACTCACTATTGCTCTTTTTACTTAGTTAAGTGTTCACCGGGATGCATAGTCCCCTTTTTCCTTCTCATATCTTTCCCCTTGCACGTCCCTCTTGGCTCATGCTCGGGGTAAGTATGTATGTGTCTGAGCTTTGGCTTCCCATTTTATTTATTTATTTGGGATTCTTCTCCTTTTCTTTTTCTTTTTCTTGTTCTTTTTCGGTTTGGTTTTTTTCGTTGCTTCTCTTTCTTTATGGTGTATTTTGGTTGCTGGCGTATGTATGTATGTTGTGTCGGCCGCACCTAGTGCGAAGGCATGGTATTGCGTAGGCTATTAATGCATTACGGTGTGTTATCTCTGTGTCGTAGTCTGTGACCACAGAGCTCGTATCTTTCTAGGGTGAAGAATCAGCACGGACACTGGGCTTGCTGGATGTCGACGAGTAGAAGAACGGTTTAATGCGAAGAACACACATATATAATATATATATAACAAGGGGGGGGGGGGGGGGGGGTTAAGAGCCTGCTGTCCACGTATATGTGTGACCCCGGATCTGAGTTTATGACTATTAATAGGAGGGAGAGAGAAAAGAAGGGCGAAGGCAATGAAGGAGATGAACAAACAAAAAGAAGAGTCCCGTTCAAATCGAGCTCGAGTCCCATGACTTATTGTGTTAAGCCAAGCGGCGCGACCGTGCCATTATTAATAGTTGTTGCTGTTGTTGTTGTTGTTGTTGTTGGTGGTGGTGGTGGTGGTGGTGGTGGTGGTGTAGCTGTTGTTGCTGTTGTTGTTGCTGCAGATGTCGTTTTCGCTGTCGTGTCGCCGATTGAAAAAAAAAGAAACATTCAAGCATCTTGATGCATAAACGTTCCATATTTTTGCGCCCAGAGGTAAATCACACTCACTCGCTACCGGTAGCGTCATGCGCAACTCCCCCCCCCCCCCCCGACCAAAACACAAACACACACCCTTTCACACGTACCAGGTATGCGCATACCAAGTATATAACAAGAACGATAATTCGTAAAATATGCGGCTCCTGGAAATTAAAAAAAAAAAAAAAAAAACGGTTCTCCACGGCTTCTTTGCACGTGAAACGGCAGAGAACCAACCGCCTCCTGCCGCTTACAACACCCGGGCGAAAACCAAGCACCCGCCGGATCAGCATCAGCACCAGCATCAGCACCATGGCCAGGACGAACCTACTATTGGTAGTGAACAACAATTTCTCAACGATGGGCTATGTTCCGAAAACAACTCTTCCCTGTTTTTTATAGAAGGGTCATCTAATAGTAGCTTCACAACGTTAAAAAAGGCAAACAAACAACAACAAAAAAGCCTGCGAAGAATCTGCAGCTCCCTCCCGCACCAGGCTTTTTCGACCTTCTCAAATGTATCAACGCAACGAACGCATTGGTGAAACAACTTTTTTTTAAAACACGCGAAACGGCGGCTAAGCAAGCAGCTATTAATAGCAAACCGCCTCCTCCGTAGCCTCCGTAGCGCGTGTAAAACCTGGGCGAGCGAGCGCGCGCGCGGGGGGGGCGGCACCACAGCGGGGAAAAAAAAAAAAACGCCACCTGGGAAAAATCAACAAAAAAAAAACAGCTTAAAAAAACAAACCAATCAATAACCGTCTCTGTGTGGGCAACAACATACCTGGAGAAACAACAACTAACCCAGGAAAAATCTCCCAATACCCCCCTCCCCACCCCTCCCCCCCTCCCCCCTCCCCCCCCCCCGGCCATCCTTCGACAGCGACAGAAGCAGCAGCAGCAGCAGCAGCAGCAGCAGCAGCAGCTGAGGTGGTGGTGGTAGTGGTGGCGGCAGTAAAATCGGTCGGAGTGACGGCAATGGCGGCCATTTCCTAGCAGGTAAGGGGTCGTGATTGCGACAAGTATTGCAAAGCACAAACCAGGTACCAGGTGCCAGATGAAGGATTGCAAATAGGCTGGATGTTTTCCTCGGGCGACGAACCCCGTTACGAAACACACACCAGGTACGTGTGGGGATTGCAAATAGGCTGGATGTTTTCTTCGGGCGACGAGACCCGTTTCGGTCCAGGACCAAGTCGGGCCCAAAGACAGAGTTCCTCCACTCGGAAGAGCCCCATGTTTTTCAAGTCAGAAAAGCTTAAGGCCGAGGCATCCTTCCTGCTAAAATTGGCCGGCACTACGTAAATCCAAGTAGCTTGCCCTCAATTACGTAGGGTGCAACCAGTTTCCCCGTTACGAGCGGGCGTAGTACAGTAATCAGAACCCACGAGGGACCCGAAGGTCAAGTATCTCCTCATGCTTGACCACAATTAGGGGTTCTGATTACTGCGCCCCCCCCTTGTAGCTGACAGCGGAGGGCCATCTTATGCCAGCACGATCGTGATGATCGACGCCTTGGACGCGAGTCAGTTTTTGTATTTCAGGGGGAAAAAAAAAGAAGCAAAAAAAAAAAACACACACACACACACACACAAACCACTACGTACTCTGCGCAAGATGCCAAAATAAAGAGCAAAAAAAAAAAAAAAAAACGATCCTCCTCGTACACGACCCAATATTTGCGGTCGAAAATAAACGACCTACCAACTATTGCCACTACTGCATGAAAAAAAAAAAAAACGAGGGACGGGGAGGTAAAAGTCTGACCCGCGGTCTTAAGAAGAACGTAGTTTTGCAGTTGAGGAGCTCCGTCGGCTAGAAAAGTTAGGGTCCCAAAGCCTTTCTGGCCCCTACGCCGACCTGATCCCACCCGGATCTGAGCCCTCCAAAATGAACCTGGGTTCCCGGGTATGGCTAGCCGCCGGCAGGGGCCACCAAACACCCTGATCTCACGCCGACCGAAGCAAAGGGTCGGCCACAGCAAAAAGTTTTTTTTTTTTGTCTGGAAGGAAAAAATTATTTTCTGGCCCAAAAAATATCCCTTTTGGTCCTAGCATGGCTCAGCCACTACGTTGTTCATCGATACTGGTACCACTATAGTCGATTCTTCCGCAGACTCTTCTGCCGCCAGGCGGTCCATTCTCTCCCGGGTGTCGTCCAGGTGCTTGCACAGCCGGTGGTACTCCCAGTCGTCTCGCTCCAGAGCGTGCTCGATCTCGAACGGTCCCTGTTTTTCCGTCCCACACGGACGTCGCATCGGCACGAGGAGCGCGACAACGGGGAAAAGGGTCAAGGGTGGAGTTGGATGGGGGGGGGGCGTACTCATTTGTTGCTTGCCTTAGTCATTTGACCATTGACCACGCATTCCTTTCGAGACGGAACACCGTTCCTACTCCTAATAGACACCTCCAACAATTGGGGGGGGGGGGAAGGGCGTGCTCATGCCATGCACGGCCGTAGTCGTATGACGAAAAGACCTTCGCATCCCTGCAGTGTCGGGGCGGGCCACGTACGGTTTTCACCACCCGCCCAGGCAGGCATTGCTTGCACCAGAAGCGCGAAGCGAAACCGTTGGGGGGCTTCGGCGAGTCGCACGAAGGGTGGGGCTGCATGCATCCTCTACTACTAAGAGAACCACGTTGTCGGGCGGACTTGCTCTCGCGTCGCATGGATGGACTGCGTCGAAATGAATTCACGTGTTTTCTGGCGTGGTGTTGGTGTTGATGTTGGTGATATTAGTGGCGGTGTTGGTGTTGCTGGCGTTGGTGGATCTTGTTGGCGGTAGTAGTGTTGGTGCTGGTGTTGGTGGGGTTAGTGTACGGTGAAGGGTAAAAAAGGATAAAGAGGCGTTGAGTTTGCGCGGGGATGTGATCGTTCTTCGGCGCGCAATTTTTTTCCTAACGGGAAGGTTGCCGACACCGAACGAGCCACGAACAACAACACCAACACTACCAACACCATCAACACCAACACCATCACCATCACCACCACTAACCCCCCACCCTCTCACCCTCTCAAACTACCACCCCCCACACTCTCACACTCTCAAACTACTGCCACCCCACCCCCCGACACACAATACCAAAAACAGCACAATCAGCACAAACAGTATCACTACCACCACCCACCACCACCACTACCCATGACCACCACCACCACCCCTCAAACAACCACAACACCCCCTCCCCCCCCCCTCCGCCCCCCCCTCCCTACTATATATATATTATATATGGGTTGGGTTGGCGTCAGTTGGCAACGACACTGTAAAACATGCCGCTCACTACGTGAGCTAGACATCCAGGGTACCGTTTTTTTTTTTTTTTTTTTTTTTTGGCGGTCGCCCACAGCTCGTCGTCTAGTTATAGATCATTTGTGCGAAGTAAAGAACCTTTACTCTGCACAAGGGAATTCATCGTATCACGTAGTGTTCAAGGTAAGGCACCCAAGAGGCAGTTACATAGTACTCCCATTGCTGTCTCTGGAAGTGGCTACACCGGAAATTAAACTAACTCATTGAGGCTGTCATCCATATGCAAGTCCGCCTCACAAGCGGTTCTTAGTAGGATGCAGCTCACCCTTCATGCGACTGGCTGGACACCTCACGGCGCTTCGTGCTTGGTGCAAGCAATGTCTGCCTGGTCGGTGAAAACTCGACATGCTCCGTCCCGGCATTGTAGGGATGCGAGGGTCTATGGTCATACAACTACGGCCATGCATGAGATCGAGTACATCTCTCCTAACGAGTACCCCCCCCCCCCACCCCGCCACAATAACACAAATAGCACAAGCAGCACAAACTCGCCTGCCTGGTCCTCTCGAGCGCCGTCATGTGGGCCCTCGAGCCAAGAGCCCTGGCGAGGTCCTCGATGAGGGTGCGCACGTAAAACCCCCCGCCGCACTCCAGCTCGAGCCCCACCAGAGGCAGCGCCGGGGGCGGGCTTGCCTGCCGGAGGGAGTAAACAGTTACAGGTCGAGCGTCTCGCTCCACCTACATTTTCGGAAAGGTAGGAGGGTAGGGGAAGGTGAGACAAGGTTAAGCAAAGTGTAAGGAAATACCTGGTGCGAAGCATAAGATGCACTAAGAGACGGTAAGATGAGGTGACAAAACAACAATGGAACAGAACGAACCAAAACATACCGTAAGAGAGGATAAGATAGGACTAACATACAATAAGACAAGATAGGATTGGAAAAAAAAAAAAAAAAAAAAGTTGGTGCACTGCGCCAAACGTTTCGGGGGCAGTAACACTCGAAATTAGAGTTGACACTATTCAACATACAAAAAAAGGTTCGTCTGCAACGACCGCGCTCTTCGGGGACAATTACAGCTGAAGTTAGAGTAGATACTTTCTACAGTACAACAACAAAAACATTGCCGGCAACGCCCGCGCTCTTTGGCGACAAAAATACTGGAAATCAGAGTTGATACTACCAGGTATCAGGTATTAATATGTACTTATTGTACAGAGCAAGAAAACAAAACAGACGTCGTCGGCAAAAACCTCGCTCTCTCGCTCTGAATGCAGCGCGAGAAACCTATCGTTGGCAAACGACCTCGCTCTCTCTCTCTCTCTCTCTCTCTCCCTCACCGTAAATCCCCTCTCGAGCCAGCTCGTACAGCCGCTTGCCGCCTTTGTGCAGGGCCGAGAACATAGGCGGCATCTGCATGATGTCGCCGGTGAACTGCCCCAGCGCTCCGTCCACCGCTTCCTCGGTGACGTGGTCCCAGTCCCCGTGCAGAGTCGCCTCCCCTTCAGCATCCTGGGTGTTCGTCTCGTGACCTAGTAGGGCCTGCGCGCGGTATGCCTTGCCGCCCTGAGGTCGCGGTGGGGGTGCGGTGTTAGTGGTGCTGGTGTTGGTGCTGGGTGGAGGCCTGGGGGGGGGGGGGGGGGGCGGGGGGGGGGGGGGGGGGGGGAGGGGGCGCACTCGTTTGTTGCTTCCCTTAGTCATTTGACCATCGACCACGCACCCCTTTCGAGACGGAGCACCGTTCCTAGCACCGTTCCTACTCCTAACAGAGCGTTGGGGGGCTCACTAAGCGGTTTCCCGGGGGGGGGGGGGGGGGGCACGGTAGTGTTGGTGGTGGTAGTGTTGATGGCGGTGTTGGTGTTGGTGCTGATGATGGTGGTGGTGGTGGTGGTGGTGGTGGTGGTTGGGGGGCGGGGGTAGGGGGGGGAGTGGTGGGGTTGGTCGCGTTGGCGGCGGTGGTGGCGATGGTGGTGGTGGTGGTGAAGGTGGCGGTGGTGTTGATGTTGGCATTATTTTGGGTATGATATTGTTGTTTTAGTTGTCGTTAATTGTGGAAAATTCGAGCCGGAGATACATTTTTTTCTGAACTATATATAGCCCAACGGTGCATCAAGGCCTTATTGCTTACCTTCCACGCGGGCAGTCATTCCCCGCCGCGTCATCGGACTACGAGATTACACGCTTGAACTCCGCGGAAGAGGCGCGCTGCCATAGGGGTTCGTATATATTTGGTAGCACATTTTTCTTGCCTTTTGAGGCGATAATTCTGACTGTCGGGGCTCCTCAACTCAGGATCTACCCATGAAGGCATGACTTGCCTACTACCCAATAAGGCATGCCTTCTCTACTATAATACCCAATAAGGCATGCTTTCTCTACTACCCAATAAGGCATGCCTTCTCTATTATTACGGGGGGTCCATAGTTAATAGGACCTATGGTATAGATAAAAACCTACTTAATTACCTATTTATACTAACAATACTTGGTCCTATTTACTATGGTCCCCCGTAATACCCAATAAGGCATGCTTTCTCTCCTACCCAGTAAGGCATGACTTCTCTACTAGCCAATAAGAAATGCCTTCTCGGTGGAATAAAGATAGCGTTTGACATATTTTACTAGTGTTTGTGATCTACCTAGGCCACGGGGGACCAATAGCAAATAGGACAAAATATTGTCAGAAAAAATAGGTAATTGTATAGGTTTTTGTGTGTACCGTAGGTCCTACTTACTATGGTCCCCCGTGATAGGCCACGGGGATCATTCATCGGAGCAATTCAATGCCTTGCAGGGGTGGTGCCTTATTTTGTGAGGCACCACACGCTGTAAGGCACGAGGAGCTCAAACATATCACCCGAAACATGGCCCCGAACAAACAGTTTGCGCAACCCGACCAAAATTTCCTATGCGCTACGTAGTCCTAAAACAAAACATTTTGCCTCAGAAGGCGATAAAGTGCAACCCCCTACCCTGGGATGACTTCATCGGGTGGAGCTTTCATTAGATGTCGTAAGCAGTTCTTGGGCGAGGTACACTAATAGTACGTATTACGGAGGACCATAGTAAATAGGACCTACGGTACACACAAAAACCTATATATTTACCTATTTTTGCTAACAATATTTGGGCCTATTTACTATGGTCCCCCGCAATAGTATAAATCTCCTCGAGCGAGGAGCCTCAGAAGGCTTCTATTACTACTGGGGGGTCCTATTGATCAGAGCCCACGATTAGACCCCATAGCCATATATCCTCTCATGTTTACACTCCATGTTTGGATTTGGCTCTGATTACTATTAATATGTATCACTGTGTTCTCCCCGCACCAATATTACGGCGGACCACAGTAATAGTAATTAGGACCAAACATTGTTAGAAACAAAACGGAAAATATATACCAGGTAGGTTTTTGTATGTACCGTAGGTCCTATTTACTATGCCCCCCCGTGAAATAATTGGTGCAACGCTTAAGGTATTGTAGTATGTACGCGTCATGAACAAAAGGTATGCACAATACGTTGAAAACTACCTGGTATCACAGCAGCGTGCCGACCGTATACAGCAGTTCACACCTTCAGATAGTTTCCCAGCTCCCGGCACCCCCTGCCCACCCCGATCACTAGAACTCCAGTGGCCATGGGGTCCAGGGTGCCACCGTGCCCCACCTTCACCTGCAAATGATGGTACGCAGAGGTTACGCGAAAATTCGGGGTGATTTAGGCAAAAGATACAAAACGCCTTAATACCAAGAACACACTTGTAGTTAGATCATAGGGGGGCTTGAGGAGTTGATGACTTGATCGCACATTGGACAGCTTACGATCTTAAAAGTAGATCCCCTATTAACCGTTGTGATACGCTACATAGAGCCGTAACTTACTGACCGCACCCGGGAAGCCTGTGCCCAATAACTATGTCCTACAACATCCCAGCCAGCTCGTACACGATCTAGATTGTACATATCTTATAAGGAATGAATATGGAACAAGGCGCGAAAGGCTTATCATGCAACTCGTAAAACTGAGTACCAATGGCTACGCACAGTACATAGTAAGTCATGCACAGACACCAGACGATGAACGATAAACGTATGTAGAACGAACACATTGCGCAGCCTGCAAAGTTGGGTATCAACTATTCAATCACAGCTGACGTAGAATACTCGTGGGATAATTTTACCAAAATCATGGATCTATATATCTGTGACCCGATCGATCTACACAGCGAAAAAAAAAAATCGGATCTGATCCGTCCGATGTGTCGAATTAACCACAGCTCTTCGCGGGGTGCTTGCTTGCTTGCCTGCCTCAAGGGGGCAGCTCCTATCATTAATACTTCGGAGGCTCCTGGGCTCCTCCTCTATCTCACGGAAGCTGACAAACAATACATCAAGTATGAGAGCAAACCCATGGCATCTACAGTCAGCCAACGAGAATAACGCGAAAGATGAATGGCATTCCACCGATATTGGGCAGCTTCTTCAGGGCCCTTAAGGAGCCCGGTCATATTTGCCTTGCAAGGCAAAATGGGCTACCATTACCGTAGAACGGGCCATGGGTCATGACCCCCCACCCGCGGGTCGGGTCAGGAAGTTTTCGAAATCCCACGTGTCGGATCGGGTCGTGTGGGGTCGGGTCGTGTTGGGTCTGGAAGTTTTCGATCTCTCACGGATCGGGTCCGGTCACCGTTACCCGACCCGAAACAACTCGCGAGTTTTGACCGACCCGTGAACAGCCCTGAAATTAACGATGAACCCCTCCATGTGATCGCACCTACCTTTTGGGGACAAAGCACTGAGGCTCAGAGTTGTATGATATTCGCAGCAGTGCAGATAAACCCTTTACAATGTTGCGTGGAGTGTTGCTTGAGGCTGGCGCTCTCTTTCGGCTACCAAGTCGGTGGGTGTGGCTTGAGGAAGTAAGCACGTCCTATCCAAAATACTTCGTAGTCACATTGTGGGTGTGCCCGAGGATAAGGTTTGAGCAACCCCCCCCCCCCTCACACCGTACCTCCCTCCCCCCTCTCAACTCCCCCCCCCCCCGATGCACCCACTCAAGACAAATAGAGACATGAGAAAGTTGAACTGGCAATATAACGTAAGGAGCATGCCAAAAAAGAGGTTGCCAGCCATAGTTGATAGAGCTGTATGGGAGAAAGTAACAAAAGGGCGAGCTGGAATAAGGTGGGATGGCGTAGTATGAAAGTATGGAAGGATATAGGGGGAAACCAAGAAGAGATGATGTCCGCCGGGAAGTTTGGGAGGTACAAGGCAGAAGTAGAAGCAAGGATAGAAAGAAGGGAAAGGCTAGCGCTAAGAAACAAGGTGGAATCGGAAAAACACTTAGAGATATACGGGGGATTGAGGGAAGGAATATGAATGAAAACGTATTTGCATGGCCCAATGGACTTCGCGAAAACGCTGAAACTGCGCTTTCGTGTAGGGGACCTGGACCTGCCAGAAAGAAGAGGTACACCAGTAGCCGGGAAGAGGAGGAAGTAGATGCACAGATGTGCCCGTGTGGCAAAGCAATAGAGAGTAGAACTCACATAGTAGGAGAATGTGAAATATACAAGGAGGAACGGGATGTGTTAGAAGAGATGAGGAAAATAGACGAATGTGGTATGGAGGAATTTGATACAATGAACAGCAGCGAGAAAACGATCGCCATCTTAGGAGATAGATGGTGGCCACAGGAGGCCAAACAGGAAGGGGATAAGATTAGCAAAAAGTTTCTATGTAATATATGGAAACAACGTAATGAGCGCCCAATTGTTGGAGGTGTCTCTATTAGGAGTAGGAACGGTGCTCCGTCTCAAAAGGGATGCGTGGTCAATGGTCAAATGACTAAGGCAAGCAACAAAGGAGTACGCCCCCCCCCGCCCCCCCCCCCCCCCCCCGACCACGCCTCCCGCACTCACCTTAGGCCCCCTCTGCCGTCGTTGTTGTTGTCCTTTTCGTTTCTTCTTCGAGGGGCTTCCCGCGCCCTTCGACTCCTCCGCCCCCCCGCCCGCCGACGCCTCCGCCGCCACCATCGCTCCACCCGAGGTCTCTCCTCCTGCCGCCGGTGCTGCTGCTAGGTCTACGGCTACTGTGACACCCGCGCCATCTCTACCACCACCATCACCGCTGCCGCTGCCGATAATGCTCCCAGCCCCCACCCCACCCTTACCCTCAACCTGACCGGCATCGAGCATATCCCCATCGATGCCGACGGCGTTAGTGGGAGACGCGGTGGTCTCCAAAGCGAGCTTCGCTTGAATTTCGTCTCGGACTCCCTTCGTCAAAACGTTCTTTGGGGAAACGGGGAAGGGGGAAAGGAGGGGAGGGGAGGGGGGGGGGGTGGAGGGGAGGGGGGAGGGGGGGGGGGGGGGGGGGGGAGGGGAGGGGGGGGGGGGGGTACGGGGGGGGGGGGGGGGGGGGGGAGGAGGGGGGGGGGGGGCGGTACTCGTTGGTTGATTGCCTCAGCTGATAATTTACCACGCATTCCTTTCGACACGGAATATATGGGGATCAAACCCTCTTTTGGCAGTGCGGCTGAAAACTACAACAATACGCGTACAGCAGTACTGACGTGCCTGGTACAGCATCCAAAGCCCACTCTCGTAAGCTGTAAGTTGAGGACCAACGTTGAGGATAAGCCAGCTTGGTTGAAATCTCAGAAGCTGACAGCTGCACTACCCTGGGTGCCTGACACGAGTACACAGCAGTCTGTAGGTACACCCGGTATGATACTTGCTGTGACTGGTACCTGGTGAGTAAGAGGCAGACAAGCGACACCTCCCGCGCTTGAATACGTACTACGAGTATTAATAGAGGGTGCACCAGTACACCAGTACCCAGCGCACCACTTGCCAGTACCCAGTATAATCGTCGTCTACTCTGTTTGTACGAGTACGTTCTACTCGTTCTAAAAACGGTACTCGAGTATCTGGTACCGCAGACCAAAGACTATGTACTTGTACAGCGTAGAAACTCACTTTGATTTTCTGCACGACATCCGCCGAGGAGAACCCCTGCGGCTTGTAGACCGCAAATACACCATGCAGGTGCTCAGGAGGGGGGTAGCCCCCCACCGGAGTCCCTCCCCCCCCCCCTCCTCCCCCGGCATTCATCGCCACAAGCGTCGCTCCCGGTCCCCTCGACGACCCTTCCCGAACCGGCCTCGATTGCGCCGCGTTCGACTGTCTCGACACCGAACTGAGATCGCCACAGGCGCCAGCAGCGCCAACTGACTGGAGCATTCTACCAAAGCTTCGACGGATTTGCTGCGGTACCCCACCTGTGTTTCCTCGCAGAGTAAGCATTTTTGGGGTGCTGTTGCTGCTATCTGCGTGCCAGCGTCCTCGACCTTCTGCGGTGAGACCTTGAGCATGTGACGATACACGTGCGGCCGTGAACTCGCCTGTGGGAAGCGCAGGAGAACGCACTGCTAGGCCGGCGGCACCACCCACGACAAGGGTTAATACCAGAGCCACTGGTACCGTGGGTGACATCTATGCTCGTCCTCAACCACGTTCGCAGACGTGCGAGTGTACAGAGCTTGCCTCGTAGCCTGGTTTCGTCCCAAGTTTCAACTATTTTCGGCCCATTTGCATAACGCCTGTTGGTCTTCATGAAACCCTTGACTTCAGAACTTAGGGAAAAAAAAGCTCTACGGGTACAAGCAACAGCAGCGGGTACCCTGTAGTTAGGAGCCACCACCCGGGGTGTAGGATCTGTAGAGTTGCATCAGTGCATCAGAAGAGCTGGTCAGCACAGACAGCGTACAAGCCTGACCGTCGTGAGGTTGGAGAAGAGGCAAGGCATCGACTCTCCTTTTTTCTCCGACCGCGATAATTTTACATTTTTCAGAATCTATTGAGTGACAAGGAGCATGGGTAACGCTGCTTCAGGGCTGCCCTTCGTCGTCGAGGAGGAGATCGATACCTATCCGGAGAGCCCGGAGACATGCTCATGGCGCCTGCATAAGGGAACCAAGCGGGTAAGTGACTGAAGGAGTTAGCAAGAATACTTGTTCCCTCCCCCCTTTGTGTGCACACAACTCTTACTGTCGTCAGGAGCACTGCTGTGTGCCGAGAGTTTCTGACGGACACACAGCAGCAGCACCAGTCCGTGGCAGATTGGGCGCCTGTGTTCTTTTCTGTTTTTGCGCGACAGACGACAGCTCGTCGTACGCATATACCAGGGTATGTATATGCAGAACACAGCAGTCTTCCAATCATGCAGTGTCCGTATATTTGTATACGTTCTGATGCCTCTCAGAACATGAATCGTACCGTACCGGTGCATATCATGGGCCAGAAAGGGGCCAGAAAGAGAGCCATCGCAAGAGGTCTGTGCAGACCACTGATACATCTACTTGTAGATCTTGTAGAGGGCAGATAGATATATTCTGCACCAGGTAGGTAACTGCATGGTGTGCAGCTGTTGCGCAGCAGTATTATCGCTCATGTTGCCGAGTGGGAGCCGCACAGGCAGTCATCACGATCTATTATTAATAGCAACGCAACGTATTTCCTGGGTTGGGCTGTCAGGACGTCAGAACGGCAGGGTAGGATGTAGATGATCTATCTGTAGGTAGGTAGATAGATAGATAGATAGATTGTGATCTGTCGGAGGTGTGAATGGTTGGGTTTGTTCTTCCTTACGTGTACCAGTGTACCAGCAGCAGTGCACCAGATACGAGAACTGCTTGCTTCTGTCTGTCTGTACGTACGTGCCCTCTGTCAGTCGAAGTTGTCAGTAGACAGACAGCACTTTCACCCCCTGAAGCAAAGACGGCAAACGAAACGCCAAACTACAACACAGTTCGTACGACGACTACAGCAGTACATATACCGGTATATATATACACACAAGTAGGTTTTAGTGAGGAAAACTCGACCCTACACCCTTGACCGATGTGCACGTTTTCCTTTGACGGACATGCCTCCTCACATATTTGCTGGCAGTGCAGCATACCAGTACATGTACTGCTACGGGGGACCATAGTGAATAGGACCAAATATTTTTGGTAAAAATAGGTAAATACAAGGGCTCCGCATGGGTGCCTGCCGGCACCCGTGCTCCGGATAGGGTTTTATGCCTGAGTGCCAATTCGTGATTTCTTTTCTTAAGCAATATAAATACACCGTTCGATCTTATTAATAGTACGAACAGGATCAGGTCAATGCCATGTGGTGCAGGAAAAAGGCATTGCTGAGTTTTTGAATCTCTGTCTCACTCGCATTACTATTGATCAACTTTTACTTGACTTTTAGGGTTTTTTTTTTTTTTTTTTCGACGTTGTTTCGTTTTTTTTTCGGCGATCTCTGAAGCCGAAAAGTCAGAACAGTCTATATTATGGGGCAGGAAATCATCGATACTTTTGATCCTAGTTCCTGGAGGGGGCAGAAGTCAGCTCAGTTCTGAGAGGTTTCTCACATTTCTCAGAACTGAGATTACTTGCATTTTGTGTAATAGTACTGCTGCCCTTTATCTGCCCAGTTGCCAAATACCCCATACCGACGCCGAAGTATCATACTCACCTATCTACGGCGAGCTGTACCTACTGCTAACGGTGCTTGTGCAGGAGAGACGGCCTCTCCTTTTCAGATGAAAGCGATAGCAGCAGTAGCAGCAGCAGCAGCACAACAGCACCACTGGTGGTGGTGGTGCTGCTGCTGTGTGCAGACGTGCAGACGCAGCCGCAACACCAGCAGCAGCAGCACTCCCGAAGCAGCAGCAGCAGCAGACAACATGTTGGCGTGCAGTATCCGCCCAAATTACTGCTAGTACAGGACGCGTTACGCGTATTTATACCAACCAATATACGCGCATTATCTACACAGGTACGATTTTTTTTTTTGATTTTTTTTTATGCCATCACTTTTACTTCCCAGCCCACTCGTAGGAGGTTTTACCCTCGACGATCTTCTGGACAAGCCGTGGTCACAGGTGTCGTCCCTTCTCCCCCCCGGTACGTGCCTTTATTTTTTTTGTCGCGCATAGGGTTCAGCATTCCCACTGCTCGTCGATTTTCATCGAATGTAGCCAACTCACGCTTTCGCGCTTTCCGCTTATCAATTTTTTATGCAAGAAAAAGTCCCTATGAGAATGTGCACTCGGTGGGACTTGAACCCACGAAATTGATCTTGACAGGCACGCGGACCACCTACCAAGCCACCGGGGACGCCGGCATGAAATACTCTATCTTGACTACAGGCAGTAGTCGCAGTATATATTCCGATATGCTGCGAGTATGAGCAGTATCGAACACCTGATTCCTGATACCTGGTACCTGATATCGATCGGCAATACGGAACAACCTGACAACCGCAAAGTAAACTGCTAACATGGACAGAATTCTCAGTGTGAACCCCTTATTGTTCAGGTCGGATACACGTGAAGCACACGCAGCACAATATCCACTGCACCACAGAACCCCGACATACTGCGGGTACTCGCAGTAGAAGCAAGCAGTCTCGAACCCTCGATTACCTCCAGTAGTGGTCGCCGAAATAACTTGATGTGTTTTCACCAGAAGATGGTAAGGCGAACATCTTATATTACAGTATACCGGTACCTGGTACCAAGGATCGTATCTTCAAGCGGGACTGCAGTATTTTAAATTTCTTTTCCTAGATATCGTCGATGCCTGGCAGCTGGATATGATTTTTTTCAAACTGTATAAAAAGTGAAAACCGTCTGCTGTGAGTATGACCGACTGAGTGGTTGATACTCAAGTTTGGAGGCTGCGTGATTGCGTGATACGTCAGACACGCTCATCGGGCGCGCTTGTTATGGATATTTGGTCTAGCTTCGTACATCTTCCAAGTAGAACACCTCTGAACTACTGTTCTGCTGCTGCTGTAGTAGTACTTGTATCTCAATGCGCCTCAAGAGATCAGACCTTGCAGCAGTATGGACAGTCCGAGCATGTACGACCACGTTTGATATCCTACGATGCGATTGATCGGTTTTTCTTATCGAACTCACAACACTCGGCCCTACTTTCCAAAAACCTTCAACCAAATTCGACCGGCGAAAACAAACCTTTCTTTGTACGTACATATTCGAAGTAGAACGCCTCCGAACTACTGAACTACTGCACTGCTGCTGTAGTAGTACTCGTATTTCAATGAGCCTCCAGAGATCAGACCTTGCAGCAACAGTGGACAGTCCGGGCATGTACGACCACCTGTAAGATATCCTCCGATGTGATTGGTCGGTTTTTCTCATCGAACTCACAACACTCGGTCGAATTCATACATACTCTTCAACAACCTCCATTCCATTCCTCCGGCGAGAACAAACAAATGACGTGCCGATTTTATAAATTATAAGACACCAAATATATCACCGGGATATCCAACGATATGGTACCAAGAACGGCGCGATACCTCGAGAAGGCGTGTGTAGTCGACTCGCGAAGAGAGAGGTGCAAGGGAAGGCAGCCACCGAGTAAGGCAAGACCGAGGGGGTCGAACAGGCCGATGGTGGCCGGCAAACCAAGGGAGTCGGGAGGATAAAGCGGTAGCATCAGCAAGGCCGAGAATCGAACCTCGGAGAGAAAAGAGCCAAGATCAAGTCTGTCTCTCTTCGCGGAGCAACAACAGCGAAACAAAGCTCCAGGACCGCGAAAAATAGAACGTCCGTGTCTCCTCTCCGCAGCAAATATCCCTCGAGTTCGGGGTCGCCGCGCTCGTCGGCGGCGCGAGACTCCGAGACGCACGCACAGGAACACACCGTCGGAGGCCGGCTCGCGCGACCGTCAAGGAAAGCGGCCGAAAAAGCAAGCACGAAGGCAGGGAAGCGAAGGCGTCCGGACAAAGTTGAAGACAAAATCGGAATTTCAGGGTTCGCTCACAGCGACCGAGAAGGCGGAGAAGGATTATATATATATATTTATATAGGTTTTTATGGACCCTCGTAATAGTATGTACTTGTTTAAATATACCAGGTACCTGGTACAGCAACGGAAATATATGTACCGCTTGGTATTCATATTCATGTCTAAACGATCCTTATATTTTCGGCCAAGTGGTACCTGATACCAGGTACCAGGTATGTGCTACTGCTGTACCAGGTATGTGCTACTGCTGTACCAGGTAAGTGGTAAGTTATTATGGCGGCAGTAGCAGCAGCAGCAGCAGCAGCAGCAGCAGCAGCAGCAGCAGCAGCATCGTTGCTTTATATTATACGCCAATGTTGTTCAAGGCGCTTTGCTTACCCAACGCGCGATGGATTTATCGGAAGATGTTTTTGTCACACGACACACAGATTTTATAAATTTTGGAAATACGTCAGCTGTGAGTTCGACTGATTAAATAGTTGATACTCAACTTTGCAAGCTGCGTAATACGCCTCGTCTATGTTCCATTTTTACCGAATTTTACAAGTATTGCTAAAACATGCGTTTCGACGCAATCCTCAAGCTCATCGTATTACGGGGAACCATAGTAAATAGGACCAAATATTGTTGGTAAAAATAGGTAAATATAAAGGATTTTGTGTGCACCGTAGGTCCTATTTACTATGGCCCCCCGTAACAATAGCTGGTGCGTATGCGTGTGTTTCTCGTGTTTATGTAAATATGATACTTGTATCATATCATGTGGTCCCTCAGACAGGCTATACATATATTATAATACTGCTGGTGTATAACGTGATATTACGCAGGACCATAGTAAATAGGACCTATAGTACACACAAAAACCTACCAATGGTATAGTATATACCGGTAGTTCCCTATTTTTACTCACAGTATTTGGTCCTATTTACTATGTCCCCCCCGTGATAGCAAAAAGTACTGCTTTAAAACCTCGGGAAGAAGGAGAGGGGAAAAAAATGTTCGAGAGGTCCAGACGCTCGAACAGACCGGACAGAGGCGATCGGTCAGCAGGCAGGCCAGCAGACAGTCAAGCAATCACTGGCCAGTCCTCAACCCTCAACCCTTTTTCTATCAATATTGCAAGGCCTCGCACAGACCATGAACTGCAGCGGTACATCATCTAGCAGTTCCTCGCCTGTCGATGTGACAGGTTGTGCAGGAGCTATCTATCTGTAAAGTACAGATACGGATAATCCAACCCATGAAACACGTGCTGGAGATCATGCAGATTATACCGGTTCATCCGGCAACGTGAGCTAGATCATATAGATCTGGGATCTATCTGTCCTGAACTATCCAGATCATCCAATGGGAATCGATGATCTGTAGACGATCTGTCTGAGATGTGCAATATTGCATTGCAAAGAGAATCCCACACTACAGTAGTAGTTCGAAGTATTGGGCACTTTTTGATATTGGTACGATGTACAAGGCGCTTCGCTCCGCGGGCGGCCTACGCCGCCCGCTACGCTCGCTCAGGATGAAAAAGTACATCAAATTACGCGAAGCGGACAGAAGTTCATGATTGAATGATATAATTTTTTTAATGATTGTAGTTGCAAACTGGCGACTTGATAATGCCAAGAGTCCGCCGCCATGCTTTAGGAGAAAACTGCTCGGACGCGACATAAGCTTCACGTCGCGGATGTTGTACTTACATAAGCTTCGCGTCGCGGGCGGTTTTCCGCTACGCTCGCCCACATGTCGTACGTACGTACACACACCCCAGGTAGGGTAGTTATTTTCTTTTTTCGATATGCTCTGTGTCTGTGTACTCGTATGTACGAAAGATAAATACAGCACAGCACGGCATAGCAACACAGCGAAAACAATGAAGATGAAACCGAAAAATTCTGAAAGAAATAAAATCCCCGTCCCCTTTGGTGTAATAATTTACTACCTGATTGGAACACCGTACACCGGTCAAGAAAAAAAAAAGAAAAAATCGAACAGCAGAGCTTCTTCCTCAGCCTCGTACGCCGCCCGCCCCTCTCGCAACCATCTCGCCACCGATTCAGTCCGGGTAAAGCTTTCCGCCCTCTCTTCCACAGTGAGCCCCGTCGCCCGCCTCGCGTGAAGCCCGGTGCTCACCGTGGACCTCGACGCAAGCTCGACAATGTTGGTGCTCATTCGGGGTACCTCCCTCTTGTGACTTTCAGCCCGGTCGCAAAAATAAGCACCGCTTGAATGTTATGTTACAACCCCGAACGACCCTTAAATACTCGTGCGTACTCTATAAAAAATCACAAATGGAGGCCAGACAGAGCCTATCGATGCATCCCTCGTGTCTCGAGGCACACGCGACGCCTAGGCACGAAAGCGGCGACCGCGCTCCTTGCAACTCCCCCTCTAACCCGCCAGCATCCGCTGACACCCGCGACGGTGCCGGGTTCGCCCGCCTAACCGTGCTCGGAGTACACGCACGCACACG
This sequence comes from Macrocystis pyrifera, assembly GCA_031763025.1. NCBI lineage: Eukaryota > Phaeophyceae > Laminariales > Laminariaceae > Macrocystis > Macrocystis pyrifera. Next base: position 3,633,927 of record JASSKH010000016.1, read on the forward strand.
AAACGAAAGAAGAAAAAAGGAAAGAAGGACTGAAAGTACGACGAGAAATGGAGAAAACAAAGACCCGCTGGAAAGGTCCGGCAAGTAATAAAAGGAGGCGATTTCCAAGTGGGAGCTCTGAGAGGCCAGGGATGTACCAACCGAGCACGCTCAGAGATCGAGATCTAAGTAAGTAGTTGTATGTATACACTCCAGGTAGTAATTTCACGTAGCTTGCAAAGCTGAGTGCTGACCACCTTCGGCGACATCACAGCTAACGTCGCCTCCCCCCGCTCTCCCCGCGGGCAGTCGCATATTTACGTCGAGAACAATTTCCTAGCCAACAACACGACGCCCCCCTCTACGATCATACGACCACGGCCATGCATGGCATGAGTACACACCCCCCCCCCCCGGCCACCCCCCCTACCTTCTCCTCCACCTCCGTAGCTCCCCTCCCGACCACGACCTCGAACCTCCCTCCCGCCCCCGAGCAAACCGGCTACAGACTCGACCTGCCTTGCCCCCCTCTGCCTCCTTCCGGCCTCTGACCAAATATGATAGTGGACGGATCTTCTTGGGGCGCGTCTAGACCTTTTTTTTACCTTGTTATACTTGTTTTAGTGTTGGGCGCGGTCAGTTAAGGGGTCAAACCATGATTCCCTTCCTATCATAGCTGACGGCACTATACTAGTTTTAGGCTAGGGTGGTCAGTCAAGAGGTCAAACCGCGATCTCCTATCCTATGTGACGGTTATGTACTAGTTTTCGTGTAGAGGGCGGTCAGTCAAGGGGTCAAACCGCGGTCTCATAGCATACTTGACGGTTATACACTAGTTTTAGTGTAGAGGGCGGTCAGTCTAGGGTCATACCGCGGTCTCCCGCCATATTTGACGGTTATGTACTAGTTTTCGTGTGGAAGTCGGTCAGTCACGAGGTCAAACCACGGTCTCTTACGTATGAAGAGCACAGTCGCCTCTGGCTGGTCTTCCGCTTCCCTTCCTCGCCTCAGACAGAAGACGATCTGTAAATAGATATGATACGGAGTATGATAATGTAGATCCTATATCTATGATACCGTTATGAAATTGTGCAGGATCTGTATCGTAGAGATCCAACCGGAGGAAATGTGCGCTCGAACATAAGGATCGCACGGCTCCCACCCGCCAACACCATCTACGTACTCTAGATCACGCAGATCATCCGTTACACATGAGAGATCTATCTTTTCTGAAAGATCTAGATCCTGAGATGAGGATCTACCTGCCCTGCAAGGACTATGTCATGAAATAGGAACCTCTCTGCTTTGAGAGATCTAGATCATGCAAATTGAGTGTCTGATCTTTTCCATGTGCGCAAACCTAACCTTTCCCCAAACGTGTGTGTGTGTGTGTGTGTGTGTGTGTTTTTTTTTCCCCCGACAGACCGGAGGCAACCCGGTGTCGATTTTTCGGCTGACGCTTAAGACATGCCCCCCAATCGCTGGGGTAGCTGGTAAAGCAGGCATGCAGAGCCTCCGGACTTTGAGGCACCCGCATGTGTTGGCCTGTCTTGACTCGGTGCAGCTCGAGACCGAGTACGTCATTGCGACAGGTGAGTGTGGCGTGCTGCTTTGGGGGGGGAGGAGGAGTGGAAGGGGGCGATTGTTTTGCGGGTGGAGAATGTGAGTGCGTGGGGGGGAGGGGGGGAGTGGTTTTTTGTTTGTTTGGAACGGGGGTGGTTTGGCGGGGGGAGGGGAGGAAGCGGAGGGAGGGGGGGGGCGGGGGGCGGGGGGGCTTGCCTCACCTTGCGTTGCCTTGCTTTGCCTTGCCTTGCCTTGCCTTGCGTAGCCATGCTTTGCCTTGCCTTGCCTTGCCTTGCGTAGCCATGCCTTGCCCTGCATTGCGTTGCGTTGCGTTGCCCTGCTCTGCCCTGCCTTGCCTTGCCTTGCCTTGCCTTATTATCTTTGCTACGTCCGCTAGAGGGGAGGAGGGGGGGAGGCGTAGAGGGGTGGAGAACGAAAGACCAAGACTCCAACGGCTCGAAAACTCTTGGATTAAAAACTGATGGAGCAGCCAGAAAAATGGGGCAGCTGATGGACCCACCCCAGGAGTCCAGGCTTCGATGCCCGGCGCATCTGCTGCATAGGTGGTTGGATTAACGGACAGGGAGCCTGCCCCCCCCCCCCCCCCCCCCTTTGGGTTGATGTCGGTTGGCAACGACACTGTAAAACATGCCGCTCACTACGTGAGCTAGACATCCAGGGTACCGTTTTTTTTTTTTCTTCTTTTTTTTGGCGGTCGCCCACAGCTGGTCGTCTAGTTAGATCATTTGTGCGACGCAAAGACCCTTTACTCTACACAAGGGAATTGATCGTATCACGTAGTGTTCAAGGTAAGACACCCAAGAGGCAGTTACGTAGTACTCCCATTGCTGTCTCTGGAAGTGGCTACACCGGAAATTAAACTAACTCATTGAAGCTGTCATCCATATGCAAGTCCGCCTCACAAGCGGTTCTTAGTAGGATGCAGCTCACCCTTCATGCGACTCGCCGGACACCTCACGTTTCGCTTCGCGCTTGGTGCAAGCAATGTCTGCCTGGTCGGTGAAAACCCGACATGCTCCGTCCCGGCATTGTAGGGATGCGAGGGTCTATGGTCATACGACTACGGCCATGCATGAGATCGAGTACATCTCTCCTATCGAGTACCCCCCCCCCCCCCCCCCCCCCCCCCCCCCCGCCCGCCCCTCCGTATCCTTTCCCTTGGGGCCATCGCGCCCATGTTTGTAGTTTTGCTACCTTCCAATCGTGGTAGAAGTGGGATTGTTAGACAGTCCGGTGGTGGAGGCGAGCGAGGGGTTCCCCCCTCCCTCCCTCCCTCCCTCCCTCCCTTTTTTTTCCGGTTTTATTTGAGTTATTTTCTGGTTATTTTTTAATGTGTGCATTGTGTCCAATAGCGCCCCGCTCCCCCCCTCTCTCTCTTCCCGTCTCACTCCCCCCCCCCCAGTAGGAACGGTGCTCCGTCTCGAAAGGGATGCGTGGCCAATGGTTAAAAGAGCAAGGCGAGCGACAAATGACCCCCCCCCCCCCCCCCCCCCGACGACTACGGCCATGCGTGACATGAGCACCCCCCCCCCCGCTCCACCTCCCCCTCGCCATTTTCCTTGACGCCTTTTACGTCTGGCCTTCCACGCTGCTGCTCTTCTCCCTCTCAGAGGAGGTGATGCCGCTCATGCAGTGGGTCCGGGAGCGCTGCGAGCCGGGCAAGAAAGACGACCAGGTAAGCTCATGCTCCGGTGCGTTTCAAACTGTATCACGTGGCGGGTAACACCCAAGATCACCGGTCATACACACCCTGTGAGGAAGTTCCGAGCATGCTTTGGCACTGCTGTTGTACATGTACATATTTCCGGGGTCCATAGTTAACGGGACCAAAGTTTGTTAGTAAAAATACGTAAATATATAGGTTTTTATGTACACCATAGGTCCTATTAACTATGGACCTCCGTAATGCCGGGTATCACGGGGGGCCATAGTAAATAGGACCTACGGTACGCACAAAAACCTATATATTTACCTATTTTTACTCGCAATATTTGGTCGTATTTACTATGGTCCCCCCGTGTAAATGGTATCACGGGGGGCCATAGTAAATAGGACCTACGGTACGCACAAAAACCTATATATTTACCTATTTTTACTCGCAATATTTGGTCCTATTTACTATGGTCCCCCCGTGTAATACCTGTAATTTCTACGGTCGATGCTGATGATTTTGCTCTTGACACTATTAATACTGTCGGTATTTCTTGTTGGCGTTGCTGCTGTTGATGCCGCTGCTGAATTCCCGAGCATTTTTCGTGCTGCTGCCGCTGTTGATTTACCGGGGATGTCCGTTGCGGCGTTACGCGTAAAATTACGCGTAACGAGGGTCCGCCGCGCGTAACACGATATTTTTTTTTTTTTTGTGTGTCGGTGTCGATATGGTTGATGTTACCGTTGGAATTACCTGTCGGTGTTACTACTGTACGGCTGTTATATAGTGCGATTAGTACTGAATTTCCAAGCATGCGTTTGGGATGATTCATATTACGGGGGTCCATAGTTAATAGGACCTATCGTATACATAAAAACCTATATATTTACCTATTTTTACTAACAATATTTGGTCCTATTTACTATGGTCCCCCGTAATAGTGTTGTTGACACTATTTACGGGGGACCACAGCAGTAATCAGGACCCATCATGTACATAAAAACCTATATATCTCAGGATTTTTGCTGAGCGTGTTTGGTCCTGATTACTGCGTTCCCCCGTGTGAGTGGCTGTGGCTGTCGATACTGCTGCTGATGTTTCTGTTGATA